>JBBPBX010094370.1:0-13387 GCA_038048925.1 Garcialebias charrua
AGATGTGTAGATGTATGTGTGACTGGTCTTTTTTTGGCTCTGCGTTGTGTTCTTTTTCCTCAATGAAGGTCAAACAATGGCCAGTTGAACAAGAGGGGTTTATTTGCCTGTGTACACAAACACCAGTCAATACAGCTCATTGGTTCTCACAGTCACAGCCTCTCCTCAGCTCTGCTACCCGTGTCTGAGGCAGCCACATAAACTGTGTACACAAAACAAAATAAAACAAATTTTTTTTGTTTTTTTTCCAGCCAGAAGCAACTTCAAATGTCAAAATACACATGAACATCCACAAATATATGGAATACACAAAAAAATACATTCACATACCTGTGTACACAAACACCAGTCAATACAGCTCATTGGTTCTCACAGTCACAGCCTATAACAGATACAAAATGGTGGATCTATAAGAGAACCTGTTAAAATGCAACCTGCATTTATAGTGCTATACAACTCGGACTGTACACAATATGACCAGAGAAATTACCCCAAACCAAGTGTTAAACTTCTAACTTCATTACAGTCATGTTTAAATACGTTTTCATAAGGTTTACAACAACTTTTATGCTAGTTTAACCAAGAGCATTTTAGCAACCTACCTCTCCTCAGCTCTGCTACTCGCGTCTGAGGAGAGCTGTGCGGGACAGGAAGTGACATCCCACGGGTAACAAACTTCAAAATAAAAGCTCACAAAATTAAAACAAAAAATAATAAATGAAAGGAATGACAAAATAAGGAACAAAACAGGATTTTGGTGAAATATAAAACGGACAATTAACAACCTTGTTACATCTACCCCTCCTAGATTTCACCAAAATTACACAACTCCCACGGCACTCATGCACTAACAGTTTACAAGGCAAAAATCATATTTCTTCCAAGAATTATCGACCAAAAGAGAACTTCTCTTAATTCATTAACAAAACTATCTGTGACATAGATCAAAAGCAGTTAGATGGTTGATCAGGCCATCAACCCTTATGGAATCCGGGAGTGCAGCGTACACCCCTACACACTTGGCCTCTATATAAGGAATATCATACAATGCCATAAACTTAGATTTAGTTGTACATGCCGTTTAAAAAAACTCTTCTTGTGTTACAGACAATGCCATTTTTAATGCCAAATAATACCTCATAATAGGTATCTGGACCATGTTTTCTATCAATCTTTCGACTGGCTTGACTACCCTCCCAGCCCTGGTAAGCACTTTGTCTGGGGCTTTAGCTCTATTGGAAGAGTGTCCTGTCAAGTTTGGTTGTAGATCAGTATGACAGCGACCCACAGTCTGCTGTATGTCTGAGTCAGCAATAGATAGGCTCTCTTCAAGATGGGCAGAGGGACCTTCAGTAGTTAGAGCTGTGCCAGCTGGTGGTTGAAACAAACCAGAGTTATCTTGCGGACAGTTTGCTCGGTCACCTCCATTGCACACATCGATTTTGTCAGAGATGTTTAAACTGAATTCATTCTCCATTATTGCTCCATCATTGCAGGGGTCCCCCTGAGACTAAATCCACCGGGATGTACGTGTATGAAAAGACTCCCTTTCAAAATTGCAAAGCTCATCAGCTTCTATACTGTCACTGAGGTCATCATCACTTAAATTGTCGACCCGTGATACGACTAGCAAGGTCGGCTATCTTTGTGTGATTTTTGTGAAAACCAAGACAAAAGATGTCTCATGTGTGTTATTTTAAACTTGCAGTTTAAAATAAAGTAGACAACCTTGTTGCACAGAATTTATGATAAAAGTGTCAAGTTTTATCAAAAAGCAGACATGTCTGTATTAATTCTGTGTAACTGTTCTGCTTTCAACATTTGATTATATGTGAAAATCAAATGAAAGGATGCTGTGTGTCTACCACGTCAACTGTATTCTATTTAAAACAGGAAAGTTGACCTGCAGACAGAATTACATCAAAAGCGTATCCTTTGATGCAACCAGCAGGTGGGGGTACAGCGCTGGATATGAGTTTATCGCAGCGACTGCAATTTCTCTATCTGACCGCTATAGAGGCGCTGTTGTCACCCGTGAGCGCAGCCGCAGCTTTTAACGTCCACAGACATCTAACAACGGATGAAAAGCATCAATCAGAAAGATCTAAAGCCTTTATGTGACAAAAAACTCTAGAACCCCGGTCTTATAATAGACGAGTCGATGTGAGTAACATCGTTTGGACTGTGAAACGCTAAACTTTGTTTAAAAGAAAACGGTCGGTCCCCATAAACCAGTTGCAGCTTCCAGTGTCACGTGACCTGGTCACATGGCGTTCGGTAGTCTTACACCAACTGTGTTAATACACCCATTAAAATCTCAAAAACACTGCGATGGAACAGTCTTTCAAAGATAGTAACGGACAAACAAGCATGAAACTTGTAAGGGCTGGTTTACTGAAGTGAAAGCTGACGAGGAGTGGGCCTTCCCCACCCCGCAAGCGTCACCACTTACAGCGTAATCGACCAATCACAGTGAAGACAGAACATGTAGTTCTAAACCCAAGTGTTCATGGGTAATGGAGTCTTCCAAACCTTACGTCTCTGTACGTCACTCACGTGTGACGCGCCGTTCGAGCGTTGCGTTCACGGACCTCGAGGTCGGTCGAACTTTAGCGTTGAACGGACTTTTCAACGTCCTAAAACACTTATAAATATCGCAAAACACCGCGGTTAAGCCAGTCTTCGACGATATCACGTGCATAGAAATGAACAACACAGATAAACTGTCAGAAATGTGTGCAAAAATGAATATCTGACAACCAGCAGTCTACAGAACCAACTTTTTTGAACACGACACACAATGGACCAATCACCGTTATGCAACTTCAGCTCCGGTAATGCTAACGTTAGCTCTACCCAAAGTTCTGGACACTCTTTCACAAAAGAAACGTATAAAACAACACAGAAAATTCTGGTAACGAGCCCAATCACATTCAGGCTAGCCCCCACGCCTTCCAAAGAAGGCAGCACGCAAACTGTTGAGCACAACGGACTTTACGTCAGACGGAACCGAAGGTCGGAACCGACCCAAACGCAGCTGAGTGGGTCCTCCCGAACCTCAACACACTCGTTGTAACAGAATAGGTACACTGGAAGCAGCACAAATATGCGAAACAGCAGACCGTAGATGTAATAAAATGAAGCAGCGGTGACACGGCGGTCACAACAATGAAAAAATGCATGCAGCCTCGCGACACGTTATGCACGTCTCACTGGCACAGACAACAATCATCCCCAGCTTCAAACATACATTTAAAAGTGAAAGAAAAAAAATCCTAACGTGAAATGAACCAGACAACGCCACAATTAGCGATCTCTATGACACTCACCAGCCAGAACTATTTTATAAGTCCAACACAAGGATACGAACTATGCCAACAACACCGTTACTTCAGACTACAAAAACACAACTTAATAACCGTCTCAGAGGCACATACGGGCCACCATTTATGTAGTAATATAGGCACAAATATTAGCCGTTAGTGTAAATAAACACTTACGGGGTCAGTTTACTGACTTACCTATATTTTAGATGTAAGGTTTGAGCAGGTCTTATCTGCACAAATCTACCACCAATTCACGAGTTCACTCTTTTTCCGGTATTAAATTGTTTTAAAGTGATTTGACAAAAATGTAATTTCACGAGAGACTTCAACTTATGTTGGTCCACCAGAAAATAGACCTTTTATTGAAACATTCATAAAAGTACATTAAACATTTGTATCGATATTAACTCTGATTTACTAACTACTGTAGGCAAAAATTCAAATTAAACAAACAGACAAGTTAGGTTTAACTTTCCTGTTGGCACATTTACTTAACAGATTAATGGCTTAAGAAAAATAAGAATAAGGAGGAAGAAAATAGGATGAATGAAAGCTAAGTTTAACGGAAGTTAATTATTTTGAAACGACAGGGTGACACTTTCCAGAACAGGTCCAGCTAGACTTCTCACCCGTGCAGCATACAATCAACGCCTCGTTACCTGGTGAAGATACTTCTCTGGAGATAAGAGCAACGAAGTTTTGTGGACACTTTCCAGAACAGGTCCAGCTAGACTTCTCACCCGTGCAGCATACAATCAACGCCTCGTTACCTGGTGAAGATACTTCTCTGGAGATAAGAGCAACGAAGTTTTGTGGACACCAACGGACTGTGTTGTCCAGTTTAACGTCCAGTTGACTTTCGCGTGTGTATGACTGACAGACGAGCAGAAGTGCGCTTTTTCCGGCAGGAACAGAGCCAGCTCCTGACTGAGCTTTCAAAATAAAACTCCCAGAAAACAAATTCTTTCAGAAATGAGTGAATGAGGCACAGTAAGCTTTACTGTAACTCCGGCTGAGAACGTAGGTCTAATTGACATTTGACCACAACGTTTCCAGCTTTTCCAGAGGAGAAAAAACCGTGTTGAGAAAGTTCTTCCCTTCGACACTGAAGAGAGTACAGGAAGTGTCTCTTTATATGGAAGGCGGAGTCTGCCCACCTCCCGAATGACTACTGGCTGGTTTAACAAAATAAGAGATGGAATTTTGATTCCCATAGGCAGAAAGTCTCTGATGGACAACAGGAAAACTGTTTACATAAGCGGCCAGATGGACTGGCCCGTGAAGTGGAAAATTATGTCTAGCTTGAAAGACAAAACAGAGAAGGAAGTAACAGCTTTACCCTGACTCGTGCCTTAGATTCAGAGCACACTTGTAATGAAGAATAAACCAGCAGAAGGTCAAACTCATGCAAGTAACAGATCATCATTAAATGACAAAAATATACTGTTGATCAATTTTGAATTAACACACATTAAAGAGAAAGTTATTTCTGATTGATTGGTGTCCATTAATTCAAAATAATTGTAACAAAATAGTGTCCACTTGTCTCCTTGAGAGTTTCAAGAAAGTGTAACACTCAGAGTTTCAGAGAGATGTGAAGAGGCTTAAATCCTATAACGGACATGAGAGTGCTGTATTTCTACAACCACAACCCTTAAGTTGCCAGCGAGAGTCCAGCAACCTCCTCCAATGGCGGCTTCAGTTGTCTCTCCACCCACTGCAACACAGGCTGGATATCGGGGTCTTGTTCCTGTTGGTGCCTCCAGTTGTCTGTGTCAACCACCTGCAGCTCTCTACAGATTTCTGAGTCACTCTGACTTGATCCTCGACGGTTCAGCTGCAGCTGTTCTTCCTACAACCTCTCCCTCGGGTCACAGTAACTGCATCTCCCTGTAGCACAAAAGCGATGGGACAGGGCATCGGCATTAGTGTGCTTAGCTCCAGCCCGATGAATGACTGAGAAGTTGTAGGATTGCAGCTCTTCCAGCCACCGGACCACCTGACCCTCAGGTTCTTTAAAAGACATCAGCCACTGGAGGGCCGAGTGATCAGTCCTGATCGCAAATGACAATCCACACAGGTAGTACTTAAAATGGCGTAGAGAAAGTACCACCGCCAGCAGCTCCCACCTTGTCACACAATAGCGCCTCTCAGCTTTGTTAAAGGCCCTGCTGAAATACCCCACCACTCTCTCACCCTCCTTCCCCAACTGGGACAGGACCCCCCCAGCCCCCACGCCACTTGTATCCGTGTCGAGGATGAAGGAGAGGGAGGGGTCTACAGGAGCGAGGGCTGGGAACTCAGTCAAAGTTTGCCGCAGGCGGTCAAACGCTCCCTGGCACCGTTCAGTCCACACAGTCTCTGTTCTTCTGGAGTAGTTGGATAAGGGGGGCTGCTATACTTGCGAACCCCCGCACAAACCTCCTGTAATAAAAAGCCAGTCCCAGGAAGCTTTTAAGATCTCTCTGAGTCATAGGGGTTGGCCACTCTGCCACCATCTTTACTTTGTCCTCCATTGTGCCGATTCCCTCTCTGCTGACTCAGTTGCCCAGAAACGACACCTCTTGTTGCATAAAGTGACACTTATCTGGGTGAAGTCTCTGGCCAGTTGCTCTTATTCTCTCCAGCACTCTACGGAGTGAGCCCATAGCCATTGCAAAAGAGGCGCCATGGACCAGTATGTCATCCAGATACACCAGACACTCTTGGCAAGGAATGTCAGCCAGCATCTGGTCCATCAACCTGGAAAAGGTGGCAGGTGCATTGCACAGCCCAAACGGGAGCACTTTAAACTGCCAGAGTCTCCACCCCATACAAAAAGCAGTCTTAGGTCTGGCACTTGTCGATAGGGGGACCTGGTAATAACCGCTCCGAAGATCCAGAGACGAGAACCCGTTGGAGCCGGACACCAAGTCTAGTGACTTATCAACCCTAGGCAATGGATATGAGTCTTTCTCGGTCACCCCGTTCAGTGGTCTGTAATCAACACACAAGCGTCACTCTCCATTCTTTTTGGGCACCATGACAACAACAGATGCCCAGGGGTTGCTTGAAGGCTCGATAAAGTCAGCCTGCAGCATGTCCGACACTGCCCTGTCACATGCTTCCTGACGGGCCAGGGGAAGCCGGCGGGGATGAGATTTTATCGGTGGTGCATCTCCCATCAGAATGTCATGTTCCACCAAACGAGTCCGCCCCACCTGGCCTTCATTCAGGGCAAAACTGTCCTTAAAGTCCATGAGCAGCTGCAACAGTTGTTCCTGCTGTTGAGTGTCTAAACCACTACAGTTCTCTGCCCAGATCTTCCATACCAAGGTCACCGTTGCGTCTTCAGTTTCCTGAGGCACCCACACTGGGGGCATAGGACTCCCAGGTGTGGGGGCCATGGTGGCAGCAATCTGACTAGGCTGAGGTGGAATGTGCTCGACAGCTGCAATTTGAGGTTCTATGTAGCAGGCCACATGACAGGACCCATAAGAGCGTTATCAGGAGCTGTGGGTAACAGTGGTATGAGAGGGCCCTCCTTGAAACTCCATGTCCCCACACCTAAATCCAACTGGTACCCCGCAGCCCTTAAAAAGTCCAGCCCCAATATGCATATGTCTTGCACCTCTGCTACCCACACAGGGTGGGTGATAGATTGGCCACCTACATTAACAGTCATTGTCCCCCTCCCCTTCATAGGTGCCATGTCCCCTGTGACTGTGCACAGCTGTACTATGGTGGGTTGGATTCGAGTCCAGTCTGGTATCACATCAGGCCTCACTAGCATTACTGTGGATCCAGTTCAATCAGGGTCATGCATGGGATCCCTTCCACTGAGACATAACAAAAGTCTCCAACACACGTGCGGCCTACCACCACAACCATGGTCGCTTGGTCTGGGGCGGAGTCAATTTCAGAGAGACTCTGGGCTAGGGCCCCCTGTTTGAGCTGTCGGGCCCCGCCCGCTGGCGATAGAGGTGTGGAGGTTACAGTAGAGATCTGCGATTCCTCCCCCCGCAGACCCCGTGTCGTTTCCCTGCATCTTAACTGTTTTAGGACACAGTCTCAGGAGGTGTCCCGGTTGGCCACAGCCCCAACAAAAGGCCGGGGGTGCAGAGGGGTCCCGCATCGACTGTAGTGCCACCGCTCGGACCATTTCTGTCAACTCAGAGACCCAAGCAGGTTTCTCCTGGTTCAGTTCTGATCCCTCCTCAGATCTGCATGCCGGTAGCTGTCCTCTCAGGTCGTTTCTCGCTGCTACTCCCAGCAAACACTCTCTCTCCACTGCTAAGTCCAATCTTGCAAGGATCTGGGGTGCATTTGCTGAACCTGCACACGCAGCTCCGATGGTGCCAGGGCTCTGATGAACTGATCTTT
Organism: Garcialebias charrua; assembly: GCA_038048925.1. Lineage (NCBI taxonomy): Eukaryota > Metazoa > Chordata > Actinopteri > Cyprinodontiformes > Rivulidae > Garcialebias > Garcialebias charrua. Next base: position 7,689 of record JBBPBX010094370.1, read on the forward strand.
TGCTAGTTCGTTCTGAACCCCTGACTGCATGTGTGAATAGGCTCTGCGTGTGAGGCTCTTAATGTTGTTAGCACTTTGAGATTTTCATTAATGAAAAGTGCGTTATAAATTGAATTCGTTATTATTATTATTATGTTAGCCAAATACGAGCTGGTCTGAGTAGCTCAGTCCTCACCTCCTTCTACAGGTGTGCAGTGGAGAGCATCCTGTGCTCCAGCATCAACGTGTGGCATGGAGGCTGCACAGCTGCAGAAAGAAAAGCTCTGCAGAGAGTGGTGAAGGCTGCACAGAAGTCTGTTGGAGTCAGTCTCCCCACCATCACAGACATTTACACCTCCAGATGCAGGAAAAGAGCCACCTGCATCATGAAAGACCCCACTCACCCAGCACACACACTCTTTGCCCCACTCCCCTCAGGACGGAGGTTGAGGAGCATCAAATGTAGAACCACTAGACTGAGGAACAGCTTCTACCCTGAGGCTGTTAGACTCATGAATAAATAAATAATAAGAATAAACACTGCAAAATATCACATCATGCTGATGCTGATCTGTTTTCTTGTTGCTGTGTTCATCTGTGACCATCTGCTCATACAGACTCATGTTCGTGCTGCTGTTTGTAATGATGTTTTTCTATTACATTAGTGCTTAGTGTATTTCTAGTTGATGTTCCTCCATAGTCAGATCCTAGATGTTATTATTGTTTTTCTCTTGCATTTGTTGTAGGATGTAACTGGGACCCTGTGTACATAATCTCATTTCATCACATGTACCACATGCGGTGCAAATGACAATAAAGACTCTCAGACTCTGACTCAAAGCACGCAGGGGTTCACCCGGCAACCTGCTCCTGTTGCTGAGTTTATTTTTAAAAATGTCTGGTTGCACACATTGTCCAAACCGTCTCTTTAAAGCTCCAACTGGTGCATCATAGTCTTTTCTGTCCTCTGAGCCCAGCAGCAACATGCAGTCCAGTGCATCATTTTGTAGGCAGAGAGCCAGCTGCAGGGCTTTATGCTCCGCTGTCCACTTCCCTGCATGAGCCAGCAGCTCAAACTGTGCATGGAAGGCCTCCCAGCTGGACCTACCGGAGTACTTGGGCGTCTTCAACAGGACAGTTACGTTATGGACGACGCTATCGTAACTGTCATGGCTTCCGCCATGTGCGTCTTTTGGCGCTCTTTGAGAAAATGGCGTTGACAGACGTGCCTCACTGCTGGTACTTAGCCCTGCTTCGGTAGCCATCCCCACCGCAGAACTACGCAGAGAAGCCCTCGCCTGAGTTATTTCATCGAACTCCTCTCTCCAGGCCTCCCCGTCCTCTACTCTCTCCGCTTTAAATCTCACTTGGGAGAACGCTCCGTCCATGACACTGATGTCACGGGTGAAGGCGACGAGCTAGCAGTACTCACTCGGCTCGATACGTGTTGGTTTACTTCTGACATCAATGTAATGACGCCAACACTGCAGACGGAGTCCAGCCAAACTGAGTTTATTTAGAAACAGGGAAGAGCTGCTATCACTGAGGCTGCAGCTCACGCCTCAAAAGAAAACGCGGTACACACATGAACGAACTCACCGCTAACTGACTGATAACACACCACTAGCTGACCGCTCTTCTTCGTCTCTCTTTTTCCATTCGCTCACTCCCTGCTCTACCCCTCCTCTACCCACAGGACCAGTCCAACACATGAGGGCGGGGGTCAACAGAATCATATGGGAAAGAACACAATACAACTCAACAGATATACAGAACCACTTGGACCCCAAAGCAGAACCAAGCACAGGGTCGTTACAGTATGTATGTATATATAAGATCAACACAATTCAGTTCATTCATCTAACTTCAGCTGATTTTTCAGCTGTTTTGTGTTCCTTTCAGCCTGATCATCTAACTTGAACATTTTTGTGCTTCTTCAAACTTATGTATGCTGATTTCAGCTTGCGCTGCTCCTTTCAGTTTATTTCTGCAAGTTTTAGCTTTTTCTTCTATTTTAGCTATTTTAGCACCCTGCGGATGTTGTCTATCATGGTGCATCCTGCAGATGTTATATGTTGTCTATCATGGTGCATCCTGCAGATGTTGGATGTTGTCTATCATGGTGCATCCTGCAGATGTTGGATGTTGTCTATCATGGTGCACTAAGATTCATAACTGGTTGTGATTATCGTACCCACCACTGCACCCTGTATTCACTGGTTAACTGGACATCATTAACTTCACACAGACTCTTCCACTGGTACATTTTCATCTTTAAATCACTTCTTGGTCTGCTGCCCTCATACATCTCCTCCTACATGTCTTTGTGTGAGTGCAGCTACAGCGTGCGCTCTCAGGACATGATTACCTGCAGTGTTCCGTCAGTGAGGACTGAACTTGGAAAAAGGGCCTTCTCCTACTCTGCTCCTGCTTCATGGAATATCTTACAAAAAGATCTGAAGCTCTCGACCTTGACTTCTCTAAATGGTTTTCAGAATCTGTTGGAATCCTGGCAAAAACCAATGCAGATTTGTTCCTGTCTTTGATTTTTTTGTACATGGTAAAAATGGTAAATGGAGCTTATTTTTATACATCTACCTTGTAATAATTTTGCTACTTTTTCTTTTCTTTTGTTTACTGTTTAATGTATTTGTATCATTGATGTTCATCATTCTTTAGTTTGTAGCAGGTCGCTTTCGTAAATGAACCCTCGAGGGTCAATGAGATTTACCTGACTAAATAAAGGTTGAATGAATGAATGAATGAATTTAGCTGTTTTCATGTTAATTTAATCTTTATCGGCTTTTTAAAAAAAAAAACCTTGTTTCAGCCTGATTCAGCAAAAACTTTCTCCCTGATTTCCTTCCAGTAATTTAAGCTCCTTTCTGCTTGTTTTATGCCCCTTTTCCACCGGTCAGCTCGGTTGGTTATTGCGTAATATGTGCGTCGCAGAAATCCACTTTACGCCATCTCCACCGGATATTCCGAGCTGCGCCACGCCAGATTCCTGGTCTCCTTTCTTTTAGGTGACGACCCGCGCTGATGCGCGCCGCAGAAGGAATGTGTGGACTGAAGCTGCTTTCACTGAAGCGAGGGAGCGAACACGCGCGTGCGTGCGGCTGTATTTCCTTAAAATGTAGCTAAATAAACAGATACAAAAATATATTTCATAGGTGACTGTTTAGCACGAGGGTTCCTGAGCTGAACAGTTTCCTTAATAATGTCACGTAGTGGTCAAATCTGTAGAATCGTCACGTGCACGCGCGCGAGTCGGGCGGCTGCCACTGGGACTTCTCCCAGTTTTACAATATATTCTCACTTTATTCTATCACTGTGAGGTGCCTGCTTGTTCTCAAGTGGCTTTATAAATTCATATCTTTCTGTACTGACGGCCAGCAATCAGTCTAAAACAGAAAGGCAAGAAACAAAGGGAATCTTCTGAATGTAGTCTAGTCGGGCGGCTGTATTTCCTTAAAATGTAGCTAAATAAACAGATATAAAAATATATTTCGGCTGTATTTCCTTAAAATGTAGCTAAATAAACAGATATAAAAATATATTTCGGCTGTATTTCCTTAAAATGTAGCTAAATAAACAGATATAAAAATATATTTCGGCTGTATTTCCTTAAAATGTAGCTAAATAAACAGATATAAAAATATATTTCGGTGCTGTATTTCCTTAAAATGTAGCTAAATAAACAGATATAAAAATATATTTTGGCTGTATTTCCTTAAAATGTAGCTAAATAAACAGATATAAAAATATATTTCGGCTGTATTTCCTTAAAATGTAGCTAAATAAACAGATACAAAAGTATATTTCATAGGTGACTGTTTAGCACGAGGGTTCCTGAGCTGAACAGCTCCTTAATAATGTCACGTAGTGGTCAAATCTGCTGCATTTAAATTGTTTTGTTTTGACTTCTTCCAAACCTCAGAAAATAAATTATAAAAAATCGAATTTTATTTAAAATAATTCCAACAGGTTACTGTTTGTACATGAACATCTTGTGATTACATTCTGTTAGTAAAAAAAAAATCTGCACAGAAGGAGTACAAAAAAGCTGTGGAAAATGAACTAGATGTGACCCGACCCGAACTGAGCCGATCTGAGCTGATCTGATCCGACCCAAGCCGAGCGGTGGAAAAGGGGCATTAAATACTATTCAGCTGTTTTGAGCACATTTCAGCTTTTCTCAGATAATTTCCACTTTATTCTTCTAATTTATACCTACTTGAGCGTTAGTGGGCACAATCAAGCTCCCTCTACTTCTTTTTGGAAATTAAAGCTTCTTTCTAGATTTATTTGGCTACTATTCAGCTGTTTTATAGAAAAACTGAGATAACTGCCTTTTTTTTTAGAAATATTCAGCTGAGATTTGGCTTGTTGGTAGCTGAGAACATGCCCTAATAGGTTCAGACTATAAATCAAAAATCCAATATGGCCGTCTTAATACTCAAAGGAAAAATACTATAAATCAGCCAAGTTTAGTCATATTGAGCTAAAATTAGTTGTGATGATAGCTGATGATAGGTGTGATAGCTGACAATGCTTCCCATCAAATGCCACATCAAAATCAAAATTCCAAGATGGCGTCCAATGCTACCTTTGAATCAGCCATTGTTATACATACAGAGCTGAAATGTGGTGAGGTTATAGCTGAAAACATTCTCTATCACATACTGCATCCAAATCAAAAATTCAACATGGCTGCCTTAGCTAAAAATGAAAAACACAACTAGGGCATTTTAGAGCTATTCAGCTGAAATTTGGTATAGTGGTAGCTGAGAGCAAACCCAAACACATAACACTGTCAGATCAACAGTTTATATCGGCAGCAGCCTGGCAGTCAATTACATCAGGAACAACTGTGCATGCTCTGCTTCCTTCTGACTTTTGAAGCTTCTATCTGGTGTTTAAGCTACTTTTCAACTATTTTCTTCACATTCTTAAGAGGAATTCACTTGCATTTTTACAGGAAAAGCAAATTCTCTAGTTTAAAACAATTTCCAGTTTTTATTTTTGGGATGTGTTTTCAGGCAATTTTTGAAGCTTTTTTTAATATAAATACCATACCATACCATACCATTTTATTTATAAAGCACTTTAAACAGGAACAAGTCCACACCAAAGTGCTGGACAAACAAACACGCAACAGGCAACACAGACAATGAAGTACAACACGAAAAACATAAAAACATTGCAGATCATAAATCAAACGATCCAATACAAATCAGCTGGCATTGAAAGCGATGGAGTAGTAGTGAGTTTTTAACCGGGATTTGAAAACCGAGAGGGAGGGGGCCTGTTTGATGAGCAGCGGTAACTCGTTCCAGAGTCTTGGTCCTGCTACAGAGAACGCCCTGTCACCCCTGCGCTTAAGGCGAGTTTCTGGAACTATTAAGAGTACCTGATCCTCTGACCTCAAAGCACGTGGAGGGACATATGGGTGTATCAGATCCGAGAGATAGGCGGGGGCGAGACTGTTCAGCGATTTGTAGACATACATGAGAATTTTGAATTGGATTCGAAGATGAACCGGTAGCCAGTGAAGGGAGGCCAAGACTGGTGTAATGTGCTCTCTTTTGCGTGTGCTGGTTAAAAATCGGGCAGCTGCGTTCTGAACCAGTTGTAATCGTGCAATGGTGGCTTGACTGACGCCAAGCAGAAGTGAATTGCAGTAATCAAGCCTAGATGTAATGAATGCGTGAATCACT
>JBBPBX010094371.1:0-13386 GCA_038048925.1 Garcialebias charrua
AAACAGGGTAAAGTTAAACAAACATATTAATCAAATGCCTTAAATGAAAATTACAGATATATTATCCATTCAATTGGATTTTTTTTTAAATTATTGTTAGTCTTGTTTTATAGCCACAGTAACAACAACACAATATCCTCTGTATTTCAATATTTGAACACTTTAATTGTGAAATAGAAGGTCAAGATTTTGCAGGTAAGAAATCATATGCTAAAAACCTTTAAAATAAAGCTTTTATTGATTTATGGAATCTGCTACGAAGTAGGTAAACAGATTAATGAGGGCTGAAAATTTTACAAAAAAAATCTTGTAATTGCTTTGACTGATAAGGTATTTAGCAGCAGCCAGAACCAGGCCAGCCTGTGCTGATGTGTTGGGGCGCAGACGACGCTGAAGAAGGGCTGCTTGTTGAGATGGACGTGCCAGAGGCAAGGAGGGGCCGGAGTGTCTCTGAACCAGCTGGCTCAGCACAAGGCTCTGGCTACAGGCCAAAGTCACCTGCAAACACACACACAATAATTAAATCTATATCACGCACATACATTCAAACAAGACTGCACAGATACTGATGAACTTACGGCTGAACTGTGACGACAGAGAGGTGGTGTTAAATTCAGAAACCTTCATGTCCCAGCTGGAGGAGAATGGTGGAGGTACAGGTGCTCCCAAACCTGGCAGTCGACCAATGGAGGTGTTGCTTCCTAGGGTGCTAACAGGAGGAGCAGTCTGGGAGTGAAGACTTTAGTTTCTGAGAGCTGCATAAAAACACACGAGGTCAAAATAATTAGACCAAGAATGTAAACATGTAGCTGAATGTACTAGATTGACTCACACTGACATTTAATTACCATCTTAGCTAAATCCCCATTAACAACAGGAACGTGGGGTTACTGAACCAGCAATCTTAAAACTGTCATCTGAACAATCCTAGCTTCACCCTACGGTGAGGTTTTTCAGCTTTCTTCATGGACCTGACAGAGTCCTGACAACAACTTCACCTGTCTCCTGATTTTTGCATGAAACTGAGAAGAGCAGCATGTTTGTAGAAGGATCACAAAATATGAGCCGTTTTGTTTAAGTGTGGAAAAGCTGTTTCTATAACGTGAGTACACAAAAAAAAGATTGCGTTGCTAATAGGCTAACGTTAGCCGCTAACAGGTAGCAACAACACAACGCGATCAAACTAACGTTACTTACCCTCATAGTTGTGCAGGAAACTTGAGATATGCAATTTAAATCCCTTATTACGTTTGCTTGTCGGAGCAGGGGACCAGACATCAACGATACGATGAACATAGCTGATACTTGTGTCTTGGGCAGCTCTTGTAAACAGAGAACGGGGCTTAGACCGGAAGCTGGGAAGCCGGCTTCCTGTCAATGCGCAAGTGATTTACGGCACTTGTGCACAGAGCCTATTACGTCATGAAATTAGCATATCATGATATAACTTTTTTGCCAGGGCAAGCTTTTTATACCAGTAAAACCGGTAACAATATGATATGGCCCAGCTCTAGGAGGATGGCCGCTTTCTTAAAGCCAGCCACTATGGTCCTTGTGGTCACAGATGCCCAGGCCTTGTCCACCCACTCCACGGCCTGGGAGAAGGTCGCGTGCCGCATCTTCCCAGTGGCAGTGAAGGAGTGCTCTCCTGAAACCATCCACTCCTCCCAAAGCTTCCTAAGCGAGGCTTTAAAGCTACGGTTGACGCTAATGTCCAGTGGTTGCAGGAGTTTTGTTAGCCCACCTGGTATTCATTCATTCATTCAACCTTTATTTATACAGGCTAGCCTCGTTGAGTCACGGGGACTCATTTACAAGAGGGACCTGTCTCACTCACACCAAACAACCATCCACTCTCACACTCACACCTAGGGTCAATTTAGAGTCACCAATCAGCCTAACAAGCATGTTTTTTGGTCTGTGGGAGGAAACCGGAGTACCCGGAGGAAACCCACGCATGCACGGGGAGAACATGCAAACTCCACCCAGAAAGGCCCCGGACCGGGATTTGAACCGGCAACCTTCTCGCTGAGAGGCAGCAGCTCTACCAGTTGTGCCACCGTGCTGCCCATGGTATTATAGTGGGCACGGTGTTGAGTGTCTTGATTTTGTCCCTCATGGAGTCTGTTATGTGGGCCTGCATGCTGTCATCACCAGGAGAGCCTTTTTGGTTCTGAAGAACCCGTCAGGACGATGGACGAATCATTTGTTGAGCCAGTGCAGTATCATCTGTTCGTCCATCCATCCTTTGGGGTTCACTGAGACCACAACGCGGGGTCTGAAGTCCTCTTTAGGCATCGTCTTGCGTTTGAAGATTACGAGGGGAGAGCTTGCAGCCGTCAGCACCACAGGCCAGAACTACAGTGAAATGGGATTTTTCATGGCCTGTGGTGAGAATGTTGATGGACTTCTCTCCCTTCTGGGAGACACTACGCCCCAACGGAATATCAAACGTTAACGGTACCTCATCCATATTAATGATGTGGTCCGCAGTGACTCCATGCCTCTGGACCTGGCGTGAGAAAGACAAAGGTAGACATTAGCGTCGGGCTGCAGTAAACAAAAGAATTGAGCGCGCACCCACAGACCCGCAGTGAGCGCGCCAACAGACCTGCAACATTAAAATGTTTCTTTGTTTGTCCACATCCTGTTTACATTTACACTACTTTTATATCTACACTACTGCTGATACAAATACAGTATTCTCTGACTAGCCTTATCTAAGGATGCCAAATGTGCCTTATGTGCCTTACTGCATATGCCACTTTGCCTCTATACCAACATCAACTACCTCATACATATACTGTGTACATTAACTCATATGCTGCTGTGCCACTCTTTGCAAATGTCAATGCTAGAACCTTCAGTTTATTTTATAGATATACTTTTTATACTTTTTATACTACTATGAAAAAACTCAGGACAGTATTACACTTTTATTATTTCATTTTATGCTTATGTTCATTGGGTGTTTGGTGTTTTAGGGGTGTTTGGTGTTTCAGTGTTGGTGTAAATTTTCATACTTTTATACTACTATGAAAAAACTCAGGACAGTGTTACACTTTTACTATTTTATGCTTATGTTTATTAAATGTTTTAGTGTTTAGTGTTTAGATGGTTACTGTTGCACCGAGGGACTGAGAGAAACGCAATTTCAATCCTGTGTATGTCCTGTACATATTGCAGTTCTGACAATAAAGTTGACTTTGACTTTGACTTTTGACTTTGACATCACTTCATCCATCAATTTAATATTAAATTAATATATTACACACTAGGGGTGGGCGATATGGCTCAAAAATTATATTGTGATATTTCAGAGCATTATCACGATAACGATAAATTTCTTGATATACCGTATTTTCCAGTGTATAGGTCGCACCTTTTTATGGTTTTTTCAAGGCCTGCGACCTATACACCGGTGCAACCTATTTATGGATTTTTTTTTTCATATTTTTAGACCAATTTTTGGCTGAGTTATGGCCCTTTTTCCCTGTTGCATAAAATGGTGCAGTACCAGTTTCGGCCACCAGGGGGCAATGCAAGTGCAGTACCAGTTTCGGCCACCAGGGGGCAGTGCAAGTGCTCACAGTCAGCTCCACCTCCAGATGCTCCAGATGCTGCAGCTATCCTGCACTGGTTTCCACAGCAACTGCAACTCTGAGCAGATCACCTTCAGCTGCAACTGATTTGTCATTTATTAACAAAAATTAAAGTGAGACACAGTCTTACAAAAAAGGCAGCCAACAAACATTTTTTTAGGAGTCTGTAGTTTAATTTTAATGATGTTGGTGGTATTTACATTTTGAAATAAGCTGATTTGTAATAATTTATTAACAAATATCAAAGTGAGACACAGTTTTACAAAAAAGGCAGCCAACAAACATTTTTTTAGGAGTCTGTAGTTTAATTTTAATGATGTTGGTGGTATTTACATTTTGAAATAAGCTGATTTGTAATAATTTATTAACAAATATCAAAGTGAGACACAGTTTTACAAAAAAGGCAGCCAACAAACATTTTTTTAGGAGTCTGTAGTTTAATTTTAATGATGTTGGTGGTATTTACATTTTGAAATAAGCTGATTTGTAATAATTTATTAACAAATATTAAAGTGAGACACAGTGCGACCTAGGTGCGACCTATACACCGGTGCGACCTATACACCGGTGCGACCTATTTATGGATTTTTTTCAGTTTATTGATAAATATTAGGCACTGCGACCTATACAACGGTGCGACCTATACAACGGAAAATACGGTACATACCCAAAGTTGAGTAAAAAAAAAAAAAACATTAAAAAGTGAATTTTGAATCTGTGGTCCCCTTTAAGGCAAGTTAGCGTCCAGCGTCATCAGGGGGCCCCGCCCCCCTGGTATAAAGGATGCTGCACGCCTCACATTCGTCCTCTTATTGCACTTAACCTCGTTTCACACCTGAACTTCGCAGGACACCGTCTCAAGTGACTGAACCGCCCGATCGGAGGTGAGCACGCTCCTTGCCAAGGGCGTCCCTGAGGACTTCCCTGCGAGCACTTTGTTGAGCAGCCGCTAACTGTCAACGTTTTTGCATCGAGCTAACGTCTACTTTTCCGCTGTTTCGACAGCTCAGTTTAGCAGGACGCTAACTGTGCCACGCGCCTGCCTGTTAGCTAACTGAGCTAACTGGTTAGCCCACATGAACAGCACAGCGAGAGGAAATTCTTCGAACCTGTTTAGCTATCGCTAACTGGTTTTCACTCGATGCCTTTTCTTAACCATGGCTCCTGAGAAAGGCAAAAGGAAATCGAAGAACTCCAACAAGGCCAGCAGATCAGCAAGCCCTGGGTCTCGGCCTTGCCCCGGCACATGTGGCTATTTTATTTTGTCGTCGGACACGCATAACGCCTGCCCAATATGCCTGGGAATGTTCCACGCCAAGACAGCTTTGGAATCTCTTGAGTCGTGCTCTCATTGCAACCAGCTGCGTGAGACGGTGCGACGGAGACGCGTGGACTTTGTGGCCAAGGCCATGGACGGCACCACCGCGGTAAGGGACCCCCTCCTTTCAGAGGCCCTCACGCCTACAGCGGAGCTGGAGGCAGACGAGATGGAGGACTTCGGGGCGTTAAGCTAGGGCGAGAGAATGGACCTCCACAACTCCGACGGGGACACGAGGACCGACTTCGACACGAGAGACATGCTGCAAGCAGACGAGCTGTCGCTTACAGCCTTGAGCGACCTGTCGGACGAGGAGGCAGACAACGAAGAGAAAGGAGAGGTCAAGCACTTCTCCTAGGGAACCGCAGCAGCACAAGCGGAGTCGGATGGGTCCACTCCTGCTTTGTTCGAGCTATGCTGCACAGCTGCAGAGGCGTTGAAAGTAACGTGGCCAGAACCCCCATCTCGACAACAGTTAACGAGGTTAGCGGGAAACTACTTTTTTGCCAAGCAACAGGCTGCTGTGAGACACAGGATGCCTGTTTTTCCTGATTTTCTGACTGAGCTAACACGCTCGTGGACAGAACCGAGAGCGCCCTTAACTCTGCCACTTTCCTAGTTCCTAGACATCGAGGACATAGAGTCAGCTGGTTTGGCCCACATCCCACAGATGGACGAGACTTTAGCGGCACACTTGGCGCCCAAGACGTCTGGCTCGAAACCAACACTACCCAGCAAGCCATGCCGTGTCTCGGCTCTTCAACTTGAAAAGAGCTACCGCTCTCGGGTCCTCGCGGCTTGCGCCCTCAACACTGCCTCCATGTTGCAGGCTTATCAAGCTGAGAAGCTGCAGGAGCTGCAACAGACCACTTCAAAGAAAAAGGTGGTTGAGATCTTGGACAAAGCACGCAGAGCAGCAGACTTCATCCTCCGCCTCACCGGGACAGCATCCATCGCCCAAGGGAAGTGTATGGCTGAAACGGTGATCGCCCACCGCCACTTATGGCTCACACTGACTGATCTTCCAGAGAGCCAGCGTTCCTCCTTCCTCCACCACGCCATAGAGCCCTCAGGCCTGTTCGACGGTGCCCTGGAGAAGATCCATAGCAGATGTGATCAGAGGAGGAAATGGGAGGAGGCCCTGCGTGAAGGCATGCCCAGAAAACATTTCTCGCAAGCCAGAGATTTGAGTAGCCACAGAGGCGCACAGCAGCGCCACCACTCTAACCAGACGCCTAGCTCAGAAGAGGCTGACGCTCGAGGTTGAGCAACGGCCGACACCCGCCCCAGAGCAACATGGACACGCTCCTCGTTCAAGCCAGGCTTGATCAAAGCACAGGTTCGTCCCACGCCAGGTAGGTCAGTCCAGAACTTCTTCTGCGGTGCGAGAGAGAAAGCAGAAGTTGGCCTGATCCAAAGCTGCTCCTGCACCATTACAGGCGTTTTCACCCATCGGGATAAAGAAAAGCCGAACTTTTGTCACCCGTATCTGTGTTAAAGAAACCTCGATTAACTGGTCCAGAATGTCTTAATTTCACTCAAAAAACACTCAAATGTTTGTGTAATAAAGATAAATTGTTGTTGCACACGACAATAAAGTCTCACGTTGCCCAAAATGTTCTGTGTAACGACTCCGCATTAAAGAGGAAACCCCACCATTTTTTAATGAAAACAGTCAATAAAGAGGTCAGTGCGCTGTCTCACATAGTCGGTCAGCCCCCCTCTAATAACTTTGTCCAACAAAGGGCCCAATGAGCTCACACGGGGGGCAGAGGGCAATCTGTCACAGACAGACCCCTCACCTCCACCAGAGGGCCAAACAAACCTCAGCAAAACAGGGAGGATGGTGTCACTCACACACACCCACCTCACCTGAAACAAATTAACTCTCGAGTGAACATGCCTTCCAGGCTCGTTGCTCACACGAGAGCCTGGGTAGCGTGCGACCCATCACAATGGGTCATGGGAACTGTAGTCCACGGTTACAGACTGCAGTTTTTCCGACTGCCAACACCCATCTCTAAGGTGATTATTTCAACAATGAGCTCAGTTCGCGCCCCTATACTGAGAGAGGAAATGCGTTCACTGCTGCAGAAAGGAACAGTCAGAGTTGTTCCTCTTCAGGAGAAAAACAGAGGTTATTACAGCAAATACTTTGTGGTTTCGAAGAAAGGGGAGGCCTGCTGCCGATTCTGGATTTGAGACGTTTGAACAGACGACTGAGATCGTTCAAGTTCAAGATGTTGACACTGCGTCAGGTGATTCACTCTGTACGCCCAGGAGATTGGTTTTCCAGTGTGGACTTGAGGGATGCATATTTCCATATAAGCATCATGCCCAACCACAGAGAATTCCTACGTTTTACGTTTGAGAACACCACATATGCACATCAAGTCCTACCTTTCGGCCTCTTGTTAGCCCCGAGGGTGTTTACGAAATGTCTCGAAGCTGCCCTAGCTCCCATGAGAAGCCAGGGCATCAGAGTTTTGGACTATTTGGATGATCTTTTAATCAGCGAGCTCCCAGGAGCAAGCAAGAATAAACACAGCTTGTGTGATATCACACCTACAATCCCTGGGTTTTGTGATAAACTCAGAAAAAAGTCATTTGTCCCCATCCTAGGACATTGTTTTCTTAGGATTGGAGCTGAACTCTGTTCTGTACAGAGCGAGACTGTCAGAAAAGTGAATATCAGACCTCCAGCTATGCTTGGCCCGGTTCCAACTAGACAAAACTGTGACACTAAGACTTTGTCAATGTTTTTTGGGTCTCATGGCAGCAGGAATCGTTTCAATTCATCTGGACTTATTAAAAATGCACCCATTTCAGATTTGGTTCCACAGGCAGCAGCGGCTCGCCCCCTCGCAACAAATGAGGGGGATGAAAGTTAACTCAGACTACCTGGAAGCCCTGCAGCCATGGAGGGACGTTACAGCACTCAGCAATGGTGTTCCACTGGGCAGAGTGTTATCTCGTGCCTTGGTGACAACAGACACCTCAAAGTCTGGGTGGGGGTCTTTGCCGAAACCAACACGTAAGAGGTGTGTGGTCCCAGCAGGAGGCTCAGCTCCACATCAATCAGCTGGAGCCGATGGCTGTGTTCCTGTCATTGAAACACTTCTACAGGAAGGATCTGATCACACGTCAACATGTCTTGATTAGTGCATTAACAGAGTAACCGAGTTTTCGACAGCTCGAGTGCTTTGACTTCTATCGAGGCTTTTTTGTCCAACTCGGGTACCCGTAGTGACGTCACATTTCACATTTCACAGCGCGCGGGGCAGCTTTTAGCTTTTAGTAGACGCTACAAAATGGATTCCTGTGTGCGCACGGATGTTAATGGAGCAGGCCGTCTTGTCAAAAAGGTAAAACAGTTTATAATTTTATAAAATGCGCTACTTCGTGTTGACTTTCTTTGTAGTAGATTGTGACAGCAGAGGGCAGTGTTGCAATGCAGGTCCCATATACAGTATAACACGGCCAAAACGGCTTCCTTTCTCTCGTTTCACAAAGAAAAAGAAACAAATATTCATCTCTCTACAGCTACCAAAAATCTATAAACACAATCTCTAAAAGTAAACCTAAATTGCACAGCTGCAGGCGGTGGTACGGTGTGGCTGTAGCCCCATTTGTTTTTAAGTTTCGGTTTTCATCGCCTTACTTTCACTTTTAATATTATTAATATAACTAATAGTTTTGTTTTTCCTGTGACTTATGTGCAGTATGATAAATGATAGGAGCATAATAAATGCTCCCAATGCTTTGTTGGTCTTTTTTTTCTTTTTGTAAAGACGTTTTTAGGCATTTATATTTATTTATTTATTTTGCATCGTAAGACACTGTGACGTCATCGGCTACTCGAGCGTCGTTCGAGTTTTTTTATGTTAATGTCGAGGTTAAAAATTATGTACTCGTTCAACCCCTAGTCTTGATAAGATCAGATAACACATGCGCAAGCGCACGTCAACAGAGAAGGGGGCACTCGCTCCCCGCCCCTTCTGCTGTTGACCCAGAAACTTTTGACATGGTGCAGCTCACGGGTACTGTCACTCAGAGCGACACACCTGCCGGGGAAGCTGAACTACGGGGCAGACGCACTCTCAAGAGGCGCACCCTTCCCCTCGGAATGGTGTCTGCACCCCGCATTGTGGACCAGATCTGGACACGGTACGGGAAAGCAGACGTCGATCTCTTTGCGTCCAAGGAAAACACCCACCATACTGGACGTGAACGCAACACTGGGACTGGGCACGTTTGCGCACAATTGGCTAGCAACAACGCTTTATTACGCATTCCCACCTGTCGCTCTGATCTAGGCGACATTGGAACATGTGCGCAATGGGGCCCTCTCACTGATTCTGTTCGCCCCAAAGTGGCCAAAGAAGGCCTGGTTTGCAGAAGTGATTTCACTACTAGCAGGAACATGGCAGTTGCCTGCACACAGAGACCTCTTGTCACAGGCCCACGGGCAGGTATGGTACCGACGCCTGGGCCTTTGGCAGTTATGGGTCTGGCTCCTGAAAGGAACATCCTGATAGCCTCTGGCCTACCCATTAATGTGGTAAATACAATACAGGGTGCACGTGCAGAGTCAACACAAACACTTTATGCACGTAAATGGCGTGTTTTTGAGATCTGGGGCCTCATGTATCAACCGTGCATGCGCACAAAAACCTTGCGTGCGTCACTATCCACGCAAAACCCTGTATGTATCAAAACTGAACTGAACGTGAATATGTGCGCATCCAGGTACATTTCCACGCCAGCTCCCGAGCAGGCGTACGCACGTTTCTGTGGTTCTTGTTCCTTTGGCGACACTTACAGGTGATTCTGAAAAACTGAAGCCCCACAGTCTGTGGTTGACTTTAAGAGCGGCTTGAAGACCTTTCTTTTCAACCGAGCATACTATACTCCTCATGATTCTACTTTTGATCATAGCTGATACTGTTGTTGATTTTAATTGTTTTATTATTTGTTTTATTGACATTCAATTATGTTGCACCTTGTAGCACTTTGAGATTTTCATTAATGAAAAGTGCGTTATAAATTGAATTCATTATTATTATTATTATTATTATTATTATTATTATTATTATTATTATTATTATTATTATTATTAACTGTTCATGATGTGAAAATGATTAATATTCCCACCAAACACACATGATAACAATTATTACATCCACATGGACGCAAATAAAGGACGCGCAAAGTTGTGCAAAAAATACATTTAACAGGAACGGATTCAGCCTTACTGGAGGATATAATAAATAATAACACGCAGAGCATTTATTTATAAACAGATATAATTTTCTGATCTATGATATGGCTTATCAGCCGTTTTCAGGAATAATCCTTTTTCATTTTGGCACTGCGCTCTGGAGCACAACGCAGGAACCATGCACAACGCGTGCAGAAGCAGCGATCAAACTGTTCCCGAGCTTTCCAGAGGGAGCTGGCAGGTCGATCGGGACTGTGCCATTCCAGTCCACACAAAGCCGGATCATGTCCAATAGAATGGTCTCATCCATATGATTCCAAAGGCTGAGTGGTCGCGGTTTGGAGCGCGCGCACCCTCGCCGGTGTTACACGGCAGTGGAGGTGTTTAATAATCTGCGTTTATTGTAGATTTCTCCAAAATGACACGTGAAAGTACACCATATATAACTTGTAGGAGAGTGAAAGCTTCACAGACAAACAGATGCGCACAAGGCTGCGGGGCGCGCAGCGTTTGGAGACTCCAACATCACGTCATGTCATGAAAACTCTCCACTGAGACGCACAGACCCGTTTCTTCATATCATCTATTAAATAAACAAAGATCTATGTTCTACCAAACATCTAAGTTCCTCTGTGTTTACAGTAATTATGGTAATAAACTCGTGCGCAAAGTTAATATTTTCACTCAGAATGAATGGATAAGCCGGTTGCGCACCAAAGCAGGGTGCGCGCACACACAAATACCGACACACAATCACTCGTTCTTTGCGTGATGAACACATTTTATTACTATTCTTACTTAGGATTTATTTCCCCACCCATATTATATTAAATTCATTATTTTCCTGAATCTAGAAATCATTTCTGATCGCGCAGGGATCAAACAAGCATGTCCTTCACACATGCAGGAAGTAATTTGCATCTGTTTAACATATGTAAATGAAGGCGTGTCAGGGGAGGTGTCTCACGTGCGCTCAGTTCCACGTTAATTGTGATGTACAAAAGGAATGTGCGTGGATACCAGCGTATGCACAGTTTGATACATCTGGATTTTTTTGTGCGTACGCAGATTTCTGGATTTGACCGTGCGGCACTTTTCAGTAAGAAATCCACGCAAGTCTTTGTACATGAGGCCCCTGGTGTCTAGAAAGGAATATTATCCCATATTCCCTTAATATAGCTCAGCTGCTCACTTTTTTACAAGACCTGTTGGAGAAAGGCCAATCCTTTTCCACTATTAAAGTCTTTTTATCTGCTGTTTCAGCGTGCCATGAGAGATAGGGAGGGTGGTAAATCACCCAGTGCCCACCCTCTCATGATCCGGTTCATGAAGGGCGTGTTGAGAAAAAGGCCTCCGAGCAAAGTTTTAGCCCCACAGTGGGACCTAACTCTCATGTTGGACGTCCTCTGCGGACCACCATTCAAGCCCCTGCAGAGCATTAAGATTGATTTGCTGTCTTACAAGACCGCCCTGCTCTTAGCTCTGTGCTCGGCAAAACGCGTGGGTGACCTGCATGCACTGTCAGTCCATCACCTGTGCACTCAGCTTGCTCAGGATGGGTCCAAGGTCACCTTACGTCCAAACTCTGCATATGTGCCTAAAGTCCCAACTTTAAACTACGAAAGTCTGGGCTTTGAACTGGCTGCCTTTCCTCCTCTTCATGTTCTGAATGCATAACAGAGGCGTTTAAAAGCACTCTGCCCTGTGCTGGCCCTGAGCGTTTATATGGAGAAAACTAGCAGTTGGCGTAAAACAAACCAGCTGTTTGTATGCTTTGCTAAGCCTGTAGCTGGCAGAGCCTTGTCAAAACAGTGCCTCTTCCACTGGGTGACAGAGACCATTTCTAGAGCATACAACAGCAAAGGTCAACAAGTACCTAGTGGGGTACATGCTCACTCAACTCGAGGCCTAGCCACTTCCTGGGCCTTATTTCAGGGTGTTTCAGTAGCTGACATCTGTGCTGCTGCTAATTGGGCATCTCCTAACACAATTATAAAACACTACAGCCTAGATGTTAAAACACGTGACGTCACACAGGCTATGCTCTCCACAAAGGAGAATTGAGCGTGTTAACGCCTGTCTGTTTAGGCCAAAGTCCGTAAAAGCATGCATTTCCAGGGCGTGATTATAAGTTCCCATACTATCTGTTGCACCGCAGTTGACTGACTGATAGGGAACTGGAGGTTATGCACCATGCTTTTGTTTCCTCCAGGCTCGACTACTGCAACTCCCTGTTTATCTGAATCCCTGCCAAAAACCTACAAAAACTTCAATACATTCAAAACAGTGCAGCAAGGATCTTGTTGAGAGTTCGTAAATTTGAACATATTACGCCCATTCTCCATAACCTTCCTGTCGCCTACAGAATTCAGTACAAAACTGCTCTCATTACACATCAATGCTTACATGGAGCTTCACCAGATTATCTGAAGGATATTCTTATTCCATACTCATCCACCCGGTCGCTACGGTCACAGAACAGTAATCTCCTTCACGTTCCGAGAACCAAATTAAGGACCATGGGAGACCGGGCTTTCAGTGTGGCTGCCCCCCGTCTGTGGAACTCTCTTCCTGACTGTCTGAGAGCTCCACAGTCTGTGGTTGACTTTAAGAGCGGCTTGAAGACCTTTCTTTTCGACCGAGCATACTCTACCTCCTCATGATTCTACTTTTGATCTTAGTTGATATTGTTATTGATTTTACTTGTTTTTTTACTTGTTTTATTGACATTTAATTCTGTTGCACCTTGTAGCACTTTGAGATTTTCATTAATGAAAAGTGCGTTATAAATTGAATTCATTATTATTATTATAACCAATGTTCCCTGAAGGAAGGGAACAAGGTGCAACACATGTTGGCCCCTCCAATGCCCAAGCTCGGTGAAGTGCATGCAGAAGAGGAACGTGAGGCATGCAGCGTCCTTTCCTGGTGACGTTGGACACTCACTTGCCTTAAAAGGCGTGATTGTAATGCTTCAGGTGAACCGCGCGGGGGCGCAATTCAGCGTCCTTTATACCAGGGGGGCGGGACCCCCTGGTGACGCTGGATGCTCACTTACCTTAAAAGGCGTGATTGTAATGCTTCAGGTGAACTGCGCGGGGGCGCAATTCCCATACTATCTGTTGGACCTTGTTCCCTTCCTTCAGGGAACATTGGTTATGGTGCATAACCTCCAGACTTTAGAAGAAGAGGAAGGAGAAAATTATTTATTAAATATACCATTTTCTAAAACTGAATAAAACCGA
>JBBPBX010094372.1:0-13386 GCA_038048925.1 Garcialebias charrua
TATATATATATATATATTGAGCAATGTCAGTGGGGCTTTAATATTACAATGGAATGCCGACATTGATGCAATAATTCTAAAACCAGATATATGGATTCAAGAAACATGGCTCAAACCATAATTGCAGTTTAACATTCATGGATATTCAGTCTTACGCAAAGACAGAATTATCTGAGATGAAGGAGGTGCTACATTAATAAATCAAAATCTGAAATTTATCCGAGTCCATACGACACCAGATCTAGAAATCATTCCTATATTCCATTGGACAAATGGGGTTAATAAACGGGGGGTTTATAAGCTATAACTCAAGAGAAGAACATCCAAGTCTAATTATTTTACTTTTTACCAATAAAAAATAAAATTTCATATGAATCTCAAATTATATTAAACGACAAATCTGGTTTAATACATATATAATATAATTTCATATATCTGGTTTCATACATGGATAATATATATAGATCAAATTGTATTTTATTTAATGATTCTATATATACCGGTAATTAAGAAGTCTGAGAGGAAAATAATCGGCTCTAGGTAGGAAAGCCGTAAAGACAATCTTATGTTGGATTAATAAGATCTGTTTTTGATTATGGATGTAACCCAGCCAGCATTGGGCCCCACATGGTGTTATTGTGGGCTATTGGGGTAATGAGTGGGCATGGGATTTATCTGGGCTAACTGCATGAGACCCATATGGTTATCCCATAAAGGAACCCATTTTGTTGGCCCTGTTGGGCATGTATATATAGGCCCCAGTTCAATGTGATTTGGGATAACTGGGAATGGGACAGGGCCTTCTCCTACTCCGCTCCTGCTTCATGGAATATCCTACAAAAAGATCTGAAGCTCTCGACCTTGACTTCTCTAAATGGTTTTCAGAATCTGTTGGAATCCTGGCAAAAACCAATGCAGATTTGTTCCTGTCTTTGATTTTATACGTCTACCTTATAATGTTTTGCTAGTTTTTTGATACTTTGTTAAAAAAAAAAAAAAAATCTTTTTTTTTTTTTTCTCTCTTTTGTTTTCTATTGTTTATTGTTTGTTTGTTTATTGTTTAAGGAAATTCTACCACTGCTGTTCATTGTTCTTTAGTTTTAGCAGGTCGCTTTCGCAAATGAGCCCATGAGGTTCAAAAGATTTACCTGACTAAATAAAGGTTGAATGAATGAATGAATGAATATGTGCATCAGTATATTGGACCCTGGCTGGTCGAATAAATAAATAGGTTGTGAGAACAGGTGGAAGAGAACTTGAGGTTTCAGGTATGTACATTTTTTCCTTTATAGATGGCCTCCCTTCTCACCTCACACCCATCCTCTTCACACCAATATGATTATATTATAATATAATTATATTACATCTTGATTTTATCACTTGTTTTTATTTTGATCTTTGATTTTTGTAGCACTTTGAGTTTTTGGGTAAATGAAAATTGCGTAATAAATAAAATTCATTATTATTATTTATTTGTTATTTATTTATTTTATAGATAGATTTTTTTATCTCTCATAGAAAGAACGTAAAAGACAGACAGAGAAGACCGAAAGTAAGTCTACAAAACAAATATCCTGTATAATAGCTCACGGCTCCAGCTGCGGAGAATGGATGGATGGATATGGCACCATGCCGCCCATGTGAACTGAAGCTGTTTTTACCATTAAAGTGCATTTATTAAAGAACATTGAAATGTAGAAACACCTTAGCTTTAATGTGGAGCACAGAACTAATTATTTTTAAGTGGTAATCTGGTTAAATTTCTAAGAACTGCAACAGCGAGTCCTCATGTGCGCTCGCTTCACTCAGCTGGTGCAGGTGGAGGAAAACTTGAGAGTTATCAGCTCCGGCTGAGGGATGAATGGACAGATGGATTGCACTGCACCGCCCAGGAAAAATGAAGCAGTTGTACAGTTCAGATTGAAACACATTAAAAAAAAAATCCATGAAATAGAACATCAGGCTTTAACACTTTGTTGTGGAGCTCTGAAGAGAACACCAGTCTCAGCTCAGCAAGTTGAGATGGTGGAAATGCCACTTGAGCTTATGAGAACACAAATAGCCATAATTTCCTGGGACAATATTAAATGACACAGTGTAATCCATCCTCAACATAATACTGTACAACCCTCTTAAGGAAAGGTACAGAAACATTCGTTTTGCAAGGATATCATTTTGCCGGTGTAAAACTAAAGCTATACAAAAAAAAAGATTTTTCAACTTCCTGCTTTAGGAATTCCTATTGTCTCATCATAAATCCTTGGACAGATCACAGTAACTTGAAATTTACAGAAATGAGGGAGAGAATTCGAAAGTTCTGAAGTACAAATATACATAAGAATAAAATTCTCAGAAGATATAAAGATCTATAACGACGCATGTAAAATGTGAGAAAATAGAGTTGGTATATTTCGGTTAATTCGAGATTAAAATATTGTGAAAAGTAAAATACAGAAAAATGCCAAATTACAAATTAATGGCAATCTTTAAGGCGTAAGAATTGGTCATGAGGGGGAAAAAACTTCTAATTTATTCAGATTCTGGTAGCACATTAATATGTCCGCAGGTCCATTCAGACTAAAGGCAAGATATTGGATATAACTAGCATAATTTTTTTTACAAATTATGGTGCAGAAGTGTGATTATTATGGATTCCTGCATACACACAGATAATACATAATGAGTGGTGTCGACCGTTTTGCTAAAAGTGCTGAAAAAAAAGTGGATTTCAATGTTTAAACAAGTAAAAATGAGGTTAAGAACATCATAAAACTATGTACATGTTCTAAGTCAGAGAGAGAGTCAGATAATCTTTATTGTCATTTGCACCGCATGTGGTACATGTGATGAAACGAGATTATGTATAACATTAAAAATGTAAGAGAAAAACAGTAGTAACATCTAAGATATTTCTGCAGCTGTGCAGCCTCCATGCCACACGTTGATGCTGGAGCACAGGATGCTCTCCACTGCACACCTGTAGAAGGAGGTGAGGACTGAGCTTCCCAGACCAGCTCGTCTCAGCCGTCTGAGGAAGTAGAGTCTCTGATGACCTTTCTTGATCAGGCTGGTGGTGTTGTTGCTCCAGCTGAGATTATAATTAATGTGTACACCCAAGTACTTGTAGCTGGAGACCACTTCCACTGCAGATCCACTTATGTTCAGTGGGGTGTGGGTGTGTTTGTTCCTTCTGAAGTCCACAATCATCTCCTTTGTCTTCTTCACATTGATGTGAAGGTTATTCTCTTTGCACCAGCTCTCCAGATGTTCCACCTCCTGCCTGTAGCTGGACTCATCATTGTTTGTGATGCATCCCACCACAGCTGTATCATATGCAAACTTTACCATATGACAGCCTGGATGGGTGGCTGCACAATCCAATGTGAGCAGAGTGAACAGGAGATAACATAATTAACCAATTAACTTCTTTTTCTATTGTAGGAAATCCTTGTACAGTATTTAGAGATTTATATTTTATTGCATCATGAAACCACCAGGGACACTCAAAGTTATGCATTTGCAGGTTTGAAATTATTTCTGTTAATCAAAATGTTGATTTCGATGTTCACAAAATGCGGTCAGAGGTTCATGGAGGGTCATGGAGAACAAGATCTGTGAGTTTGGTGGTACTATCACTGCGTTTAGTTGGAAATCCTAACCCCAATTTCTCAAAATACAAATACCCATAATTCATAGGGAGAACGTAGGACATACACCAATCTCACAAAACGCGGTCAGGGGGTTATGGAGAACAAGATCTGTGATTTTGGTGGTCCTATCACTGCATTTAGTTGGAAATCCTAACCCAATTTGTCAAAATACCATAATCCCCCCCAAAAAAGTGTTTGGAAAGTGTTGAAAGTTCCGATCAGCTCTGCGAGGTGCTGGCCAATATCTTTAACACCTCACTTGCCCAGTATTTATTAATACTGTTTACTTTTATTACTACTGCTTACATGTAATTACTACTGTTTACATTTACACTGCTCTAATATCTACACCACTGCTGATACATATACAGTGTGCTCTGAACGGTCTTATTTAGGGATGCCCAATGTGCCTTACTGCATATGCCACTTTTTGCCTCTATAACAACATCAACTACTACCTCATACATATACTGTGTACATTAACTCATACGCTGCTTTGCCACTTTGCAAATGTCAATGCTAGAAACCTTTAGTTTATTTTAGTTATACTTTTTATACTCTTTTTTTATACTAGTATGCAAAAACTCAGGACAGTATTATGTTCATTAAATGTTTAATGTTTTAGTTTTAGAGTTGGTGTAAATTTTCATACTCTTATACCACTATGCAAAAAAACTCAGGACAGTGTTAGTTTTACTATTTTATGCTTATGTCTATTATTATATGTTTCAGTGTTTCAATGTTTAGATGTTTACTGTTGCACCGAGGGACTGAGAGAAACGCAATTTCGGTCCTGTGTATGTCCTGTACTGTACATATTGCAGATCTGACAATAAAGTTGACTTTGACTTTGACTTTTGACTGTAGACAGATCCTGTCTGCCTGAAGACCACACCACCATCATCCCAGTCCAAAAAAGCTCTACAGTGACTGCTCTGAATGACCATTGGCCAGTGGCCCTAACCCGATAGTCGATAAATGCTTCGAAAAACTGTTCATGACCCACATCAAAACAACCATCATCAACAAGGACCCTCACCAGTATGCATACTGTGAGAACCAATCAACAGAGGACGCGATCTCCTCTGTGGTCCACACTTCTCTCACCCACCTGGAACAGAAGGACTCATACACCCGTACGTTCTTTGTGGACTTCACATCTGCCTTCAAAATCATGATCCCCCAAACCCTGATGGACAAATTACTCACACTAGGGCTAAGCCCCTCCATTTGAAACTGGTTCCTTGACTTCTTAACTAACAGACCTCAGTCAGTGATGATCCACAACTTCTCCCCTTCCACCATTACCCTCAGCACTGGCTCTCCTCAAGGATGTGTGTTGAGCCCTCTCCTGTTCACTCTGCTCACATATGATTGTGCAGATACCCATCCAGGTTGTCATAAAGTTTGCAGCTGATACAGCTGTGGTGGGATACGTCATAAACTATGATGAGTCCAGCTACAAGCAGGAGGTGGAACACCTGGAGAGCTGGTGCAAGGAGAATAACCTTCACATTAGCGGTGGGCGATATGGCACAAATATTATATTGTAATATTTCAGAGCATCCTGACGATAACGATAAATTTCATGATATGACACAAATAAAAAAAGAAAGAAATCAGTTCTTTATTTGACAAAATTAACTTAACATGTTGCTTTGCAGTATTATAATAAATAAATAAAAAACAACGGGTAATTTTACTGAAATTAATTGATTTAGTAAAGTATTCAGTCTCCAAGTACTGTATATATATTTTTTAATGGTCCTTCTGTCATTTAGATAGAAAAAGTCTGCACAAATTAAAGATCAACAAAATCTATTTAAAATGACACATTGGTTGTACTTTGTGTTAAATAAAAACTTTCAAAGGTATAATCATTCATCTTTCTAATTTTGCTTAATGTCATTTAAGTCTGTAAGTCATCCCAGAAATTCTGATGTTCACATGTCCAAGTGTGAACTGTGTCACAGTGTAAACAGAACAAAAACATGTATTATCTACAGCAGTTCTCTAAAATCAACAAATCATTTTTATTTTATATGTGAATGACTTGGTAAATGTGTCAGGACTCCTTAAATGTGTACTTTTTGCTGATGATACCACTTTTTTCTGTTTAGGTGAAGATATAGAACAAATGTTAGAATTGATAAAGACAGAATTTGTCAAGATACAAACTTGGTTTAAAACAAATAAATTATCATTAAATCTAGAAAAAACTAATTACATGATATTCAGTAATAAAAAGAAAACTGTTGATGTTCCACTCAAAATTGAGGATGTTGAGATTTGTAGAGTGAGTGAGGTGAAGTTTTTGGGTGTTATCATTGATGACAAACTGACATGGAAACAACACATAAATTCTGTAAGAATAAAAATAGCTAAATCGATTGCAGTACTGTACAAAGTCAGAGACCTATTGAATGATAAAGCTCTGTATTTGTTGTATAACACAATCATTGTTCCACACTTAATCTATTGTATTGATGTTTGGGGGAAAGCGTGTAAAACAATCACAAAACCTATTTTTGTATTACAGAAAAGAGCTGTAAGAATTATCACTAGAAAACATTACTGTCATCCATCAAGTACATTATTTTATCAACGGAAGTTATTGAAGTTCCATGATTTGGTAGACTATAATATTTTATCAGTTATGTATAGAGCTCAAAATAATGCATTACCTTTAAATATCCAAATGCACTTTGTTAAAAGACAAAGCTGTTTATAATCTTAAGGGAACAGAGTTCTTTGTAAAACCACAATTCAGAACCAGTTGGAAGGGACGTACTACCTCAATCCAGGGAATTAGATTATGGAATGGCTTGGAGAATGTAGTTAAAAATGCCAAGTCAATGTTTACATTTAAAAAAATGATCAAAACAAATGTGTTAAAAAATATATATGAAATAATGTAATGTGCATTGTATTAGTTAGATAATTAGAAAGAGTTAGTCATTTTGTACTGTTGGTTGAAGATTATCATTGTTTAATCTGATTGTTGAAAAGTTGGTTGAAGATTATTATTGTTTACATGGTTGATTATTGTTGTTTAATCTGATTGTTGGAAGTAAGGGGCAGATATAATAAGATTTATTCTTCTTTCTGCTACCTTTCATTTTTTTTACATTTTGTACACTATCATTATGAGATTGTCTTGTATTGTTTTTTTGTAAAAAAATTATCAAATTTAATAAACATAAACATAAACCTAAACATAAAATGGCTCAACACTATTAATGTATTACATGATACAATACATACATATTTCTAAAAACCACTGACCGTATTTACTTTTTCTTAAGTAAAGATATAATTATGGTACTTCTAATTTTACTATAGTACATTTTTGTATGCTTTCTTGTACTTTTACTTAAGTACAGTGTTCGAGTACTTTCTCGACCACTGGTAGCCAGTGCTCATATCCAACAATCACAACCCTCAGTCACAATCACAAAAAATAACACCTAAACGAAGAACATATCATTTTCTGGATGAGTTTTGGTCGCAAATTGGACACAATACAACATCAGACGTTAAGGATTTGTACAGGAGCTTTTAAAACCACACCTACAACAGCACTAGAAGTGGAAATGGGAGAATTGCCACTGGAACTAAGAAGAACACAACTAATAAATTACTGGATTAACTTGCAAAGATTTGGACACACAGGAATTAATTATTCATTATTTCAAATAAAGAAACACAGTACAGGCGAATGTGAGCACTGTGGACAAGATGAAACATTGCAACATGTTCTACAGGAATGTCAAAAATATGATCAAGAACGTAAATATATGTGATGAAAGAATTTGAAAAGATAAAAGAACAGTTTAACATAATAGCTGCACTTCAACATGACTTAGAGAGCAAACATAACCAAATTATAATTAGATATTTTAAGAGGACAAAGTTGATTAATAGAATTTGAAATACATATAGTTTAAACGGGCGTACACATAGAATTATCCCATGAAGAACCACACTCCATACCAGTGGTGGCGGTAATGCACACCTAACGTTTTTTGCCAACCGTCATTAAACCCCATGAAGAAGAAGAAGAAGAAGAAGAAGAAGAAGAAGAAGAAGAAGAAGAAGAAGAAAACAACGTGTGTGTATCGTCTTTTTGTGTAACAGGTACATTTTGTATGTTGCTGCTTGTAGATGGTTAACTTTAAGTGTTTAGGTTGTCATATGCTAGTTGAGAATTACCAGCGAGTTTCCCATCACGTTTCACGGTTCGATATTTGAAAACAGTTCTGTCAAATTCCTTCACAAGCAGGATAAACTAGACGTATTCCTCTTTTGGTATCGAAACCTTTGAGGTTCCATATGGTAGTGAACTACTAGCGTATTTTTTGACTGCGTAAACGTGTCATTGAGAGCTGAATCGTACGAGGACGCTGATGCCATTTTCAAAGCGGCGTATCTGTCGATCATAAACACCGTTTTACAGAGTTTAAAGTTAATCCACGTCATTCACACACTAATATATTTTGAAAAGAGACACCAAAGACAACAAAAAGTGACACTGTATTTTATTTCAACCTAAAATACACAGTCCCTTTTGTTGTTTTATTAAGACAAACAATTCATTAAAAATAATATGGTGGGGTCTCAAACTCTAGGCCTCGATATTATCCAAAGTCCTGCTAATTTACTTTAGCTGTTTGGCATCTTTTATTCGACATTTTTTTAGGCAGGTTAATCCCATTGAGCTTGGAAGACTCATTTTCAATGGAGACTGTAAACTATCACCGTTCTCTCTATCACACACCTGCAGATAACATAGAGTTACCAATCAGCCTAACATGCATGTTTTTGTACTGTGGGAGGAAACTAGAGTACCCGGAGAAAACCCACGCATGCATGGAGAGAACATGAAAACTAGACCCAGAGGGGCCCCCGGACCGGGATTTGAACCGGGGACCTGCACACTGAGAGGCAACAGCAGTTCCAGCTGTGCCACCATTAGGGTTGGGCATCGTTTGAATTTGAGCGATTCCGGTTCCGATTCCGATTCTTCATTTCGATTCCGATTCTTTTCGATTCTCGATTCCGATTCTTTTTGTAGGCGGGGTTAAAAAAGACGGGGTTAAAAAAAGACATGTCAATTCAGTTCAGTTTATTTATAATGTATAGCTCCAAGTCACAACAGAAGTCGTCTCAGGGCACTGAACAGAAACAATCAAATATAAAAATAATAAGTTAACAGAAACTTTAATATAAAAATAATGGTAACACAATTTATCTGAGGAGACTACTTTGAGTTTAACTCCCATGTTATAAAAAAGCTACAGTAGTTAGCCAGAGTTATTTCAGGATGAAATAATTTGAACTTCTGTTTGAATTTAATGCTATGAACTTTTTCCTTTTTGTTACATTTACTATGAATTTCTCACAGGGCAGATTAGAGCCAACATGGAGGACTCACCAACATATATTATTATTATACATATAATATTGTCCAGTGTCTGATGCTGCAGTCATGTTACTGAGCTCCCACTGATGGGCTAACCTGGTTCCACCACCAGCAGCAGGATCCTCAGACAGAACGGCTGGTGGGATGTCCTGGTATCTGCAGCCCTCTCTCCATTTGTTTCTTCATGGACATGGAGCTGTGACATTATGTTGTGCCTCTTCCTCAGCAAAAAGCTCCTCCAGTGGAGACTTTCTGGACAGACTGCAGGAAGTTCCTAAACAAACAACAGGTTTATCAGTATTATCAGTAAAAAGAGATTATTAAATCATTTTTAAGACTGAGAATGTATACAATTATTAGCTCTGTTGTTATTGCCTACTAACCTATTCAATAATTCTTCAAACTGTGACATTCACTCATAATGGAATGAAAGAGAACATAAACAGAAATTATAATACTGAAAACTAGAGACATTAAGACATTTTAAAAGACACAGATAACTTTAAATGGATTAAGAATGTTAATAAGTGTTGGATTTGAGTGCAATGTAAGTGCAATCCATGGCAGGAGTTGAATCCACATCTGAAAAGGGATGCAAGCTTTTCACAACATATTCTGTAACTGTTTTGTGGCATTCTTCATTCAGTTACACTGACGTTTTTACCTTGGACAGTCACTGGTGAACACTGAAGCCATTTCAGGTCGTTTGTCTAAGAAAAAAAAACGAGCTAACGTTAGCATCGTGTTTGTATTTGAGCTGACTTACCGCTTTAAGCGGAGTATAACTTGTTAGCTGCCTTAATGTTGGTATGAGACGTAGTTTATTTATTTACCTGATGGAGCCGAGAGGTAGCGATTAGCGAAAAGTCCGGCGGAGCGTTTTGCAGACGGACCACTCTGCACTTCCGGTCGGATACGAAGCGAAAATAATCCGGTGGAGCGCGTCAAAGACGGGACACTATTTTACTTCTCCACCCTCCTTTGCATGATAGAAAATTATTGCAAGTGCTGCACTGACCTGACTGCTCATTTTTTATTAATTAGTACGCTTTCGATAACAGATGCACACTTCCGGTGGATTCTTCTTCGTTGGTTTTCGGCGGCGCTACTTCCGGTCGGCTAACTAGCATCGAAAATAGGAATCGCAAATTAATATTTTGAACGATTCCGGGAAAAACGGACAGTTAGTCCCGGTTCCGAACGATTCTCGATTCTCGATGCCCAACCCTAGCCACCATGCTGCAAGACCTTGTAGGTCATGTACTAAAATTTATCTTAAAAGGGGATTTTAAAAGAATTGTAGTTTGGTTTAAAGGAATATGTCCACTTGTGATTTACTGAATGTAAGGACAATTTATAGAAGTAACTATGTGATACCCGAGGTATTTGATATCAAGCATGTACACTCCAACAAAGAATAAACATTCCTGTTACAGTATATGCTAATGGAAGTTGTCTCTTTTTCTTTTTCACAGTGTCGCGTTGAGAGAACAGTCACATTCATCCTAAAACCATCCAAAGTTGCAAAGTCCCTCGACCCACCCCCAATTTTTTACCTTGGAATTGACAATGGAAACGCATAATGTAAGGCCCTTATTTTTATATTTGTCAGTTGCCTTTGAATTTTTTTTTTGTGTAATGGCTTTCTGGCTGGGCCATATCATATCATTCACAATAACACCAGTAAAATACATAATGTATATCCCTGGGAAAATTAGGTCTGAACTGAAGCCTGTTTCAGTACGGTACATTGGATTGTGTTTTTGAGTAAACACAAGGCTGAGCCTAATCTAAAAAAAAGCTAAGTCTGTTCCTCTGGACATTCAAAAAAACAAAACCAAACAAAGCAACAAAAAAAAACTTTTCAGCTCAGTCTTATTTATAAGACTGGGCTGAATACAGCACCTCAGACTGAGGAAGTCTTTCGGACGAAAGACGAAACGTTTCTACAATTTTATTTATTTATTTGCTTTGTTTTGTTTTGTTTTTTTGAATGTCCAGAAGAACAGACTTAGCTTTTTTTTAGATTTTTCTACCTGGATTATTGAGCATGCATCAGGGTACAAGGGCTGAGCAATATCAAAATCCATCCATCCATCCATCAGCACGCAGGCAGGTAAAACACAGGTAGGCTATACATGATTACGCCCACAGACATGTTGTTGGGTGAAGTAGTGCAGCGCGTTGTGGTGTCTCAGCTATCAAATACCTCTCAAGTCAAAGTAGTTGCTCCATTTTAGAAAGATTGATACCAGTAGTGCGTGTTGCAGTATTTGCAAAAAACACATTGCTAAGGCTGGCAACACAACTAATTCAATGAAGCATCTTATAATTTACAAACAGAAAGTTGCTCAGTTTTTGACTAAGCACAGGTGGAACTGCCTCTTCATGATGATACAGCAATTTATGTTGCAGTTTCCTGCCATCCAGATGGAGTTCATGGACCCTCTGTTAAAAAACAATGGAGAAGGACAAGTATTTATGGACATAGATATTAACTTTTTTCTTTATCAATGTGTATTCAATAAAGTTATAGATTTTATTGGTAAAAGATGTTTGGCTTCTTCGGGTGTGGGGTTTAAACTATCAACCAAATTACAGGCAAATCTTTTGCCTCTAAATAACATACCCCCAACCCTCCGTTTCCCCCCACCGTGTCTGTGTAAACAGGGCCTCAGACACACAGGAGACGAAGGACACAAAGGCCAGGTATGCAAACGAGAGAATCTCACTTACACAAACAGCGTAGCTTCCTTCATTTACCCTGATGCATGCTCAATAATCCAGGTAGAAAATTCCTAAAAAGCTAAACTAAGCTGGAGGTATTTCAGCTGGGATCACCAGCAGTGTGTCTGAGACCAACTAAGTCTACCTTATAATACTATATATACTATGTCTACCTTATAATGTTTTGCTAGTTTGATACTTTGTTTAAAAAAAAAAAAAAACTTTTTTTTTTCTATCTTTTTGTTTTCTATTGTTTATTGTTTGTTTGTATCGTTTGTTTGTTTATTGTTTATTGTTTAAGGAAATTCTACCATTGCTGTTCATTGTTCTTTAGTTTTAGCAGGTCGCTTTCGTAAATGAGCCCATGAGGTTCAAAAGATTTACCTGACTAAATAAAGGTTGAATGAAAGTCCATAAACAAACCCCCCAGAGAGACTTTCTGACAATAGCTATTTTTACACGGGCAAAATTCTGTGACCGGATTGAAATGTGTTCTGATTGCATAATTACACAGTACCGTATACATGGGCACAATCTGTTCATGACGAGTGTTTACCGTATTTTCCGGTGTATAGGTCGCACCTTTTTATGTTTTTTTCACCTATACTCAGGTGCAACCTATATATGGCTTGATATCACTTTCGGGGAAACAAATTTTTAAATCCAGCACATTTCACAAT
The DNA here is from genome assembly GCA_038048925.1 of Garcialebias charrua. Classification (NCBI taxonomy): domain Eukaryota; kingdom Metazoa; phylum Chordata; class Actinopteri; order Cyprinodontiformes; family Rivulidae; genus Garcialebias; species Garcialebias charrua. The sequence continues at coordinate 12,480 of JBBPBX010094372.1, forward strand.
TACGTTCATTTATTAAGGAAAAGTTCAGCTCAGACATATATTTGCTATAATTTTTATCAAACAAATAATTGTTTTTAAGTGTTAATCTTCTTAAAAGCCTTGCTGTGCGCTCCTGTGGCAGACATTTGCAGCAGAGCTAAATGTAGGTGCGACCTATACACCAGTGCGACCTATCTAGGGATTTTTCCAATCTATTGGTGATTATTGGACAATGCGACCTATACACCAGTGCGACCTATCTAGGGATTTTTCCAATCTATTGGTGATTATTGGACAATGCGACCTATACACAGGTGCGACCTATACACCAGAAAATACTGTACATGCAGCAGGCTTTTATTCGGACCAGAAGTTCTGACATGCGCAGAGTGGTACACTCCCCTTTAAAAAAAAACGAAGAGGAAGTTACGTTCATGAAAACCACAGAAGAAGAAGTCACTTCGGGGACGAAAGTAAACAGACGCATCAAAAATGGACCCGCGCCGGATTGTGGCGGCCTGGTTCATTCTTTGTTAAGTTAGATTCCATAATTTCATCATACAGTATCTGTGACAATCTCTGGTGCAGAGTGAGCTGAGTCGAAAGGCAAAGCTCTCAATTTACCGATCGATCTACGTTCCCACCCTCATCTATGGTCATGAGCTTTGGGTTGTGACCGAAAGAACAAGATCTCGGATACAAGCGGCTGAAATGAGTTTTCTCTGCAGGGTGTCTGGACTCTCCCTTAGAGATAGGGTGAGAAGCTCAGTCATCCGGGAGGGACTCGGAGTAGAGCCGCTGCTTCTCCACATCGAGAGGAGCCAGTTGAGGTGGCTCGGGCATCTGGTTAGGATGCCTCCTGGACGCCTCCCTGGGGAGGTGTTCCGGGCATGTCCCACCGGGAGGAGACCCAGAGGAAGACCCAGGA
>JBBPBX010094373.1:0-13386 GCA_038048925.1 Garcialebias charrua
TCTGAACCCATATTGATTACTGGCTAGAATATTATGCTTTTCAACGAATAGATCCATTCTGATGACAAACAAATTCTCCAAGATTTTTGAAAATTGTGGCAATAATGATATCGGTCTGTAATTGTTGAGCACACTTTTATCACCATTTTTGAAAAGCCACCTTCATACGATCCGGAAATACTCCTGATGAAAAGGACAAGTTACATATATATGTGAATGGCTCAGTTACACAACTCATTATATTTTTTACAAACATCATGTCCATATCCATCACATCTTTGGATTTTTTTCTGCATTTTTTTTTTCTTTATTCAGTATTTCTTCATTATCAGTACTCTTCAGGAACATACTGTTTAAACAACCTTCAATTAAGTAGGTCACATTATTATCAACTTTTTGTATTTTTGCTACCAGGCTAGTTCCAGCATTCACAAACTATTTATTAAATCCATTAACAATTTATTTTTATCATTGATTTCCTTATCATTTATTACAAAATTTTGTAAACTACCTGTTTTTACTACCTGCTTATTCAAAACACTATTTACAACACTTCATGTTGCCCTCATGTCACCATTACATTTATTCATTAAATTACTAAAATATTCTTTCTTATGTTTCCTTATTATACCTACAAATTAGTTTTATACTTTTTATATCTGACTTCAGCCTCTTGTGTTTTACATTTCAAGAAAATAGAGTACAAATAATTTTTCTTTTTACATGCATTTCTCAATCCTTTAGTCATCCATTGTTGATCTTCAATGTTTTTCGCAGTATAATTCTTTAGTACACAATGTTTTTTCATATAATGCCTCCAAAATATTCATAAATACATCATATGATTTATTTACATGCTCCTGAAATATATTTCTATCAGTATTACATTACACCCATTATGTTCCATTATTTGTATTCACTTAATTCTGCCTTATAATGTGAAATGTGACACAAGGCAGAACGTCTTTCTCTCGGGCTTTGTTTTCAATAGGGAAGAGTTACACGCCTGCAAAATTCAACAGACCCAACATTTGATGTTTACATTGAAGCTGATAGTTTATTGGCGGAAAGGAGGGTCACGTGGTAGTGTAGGTGGTCCCAGGCGGTTCCAGGTTCCAGGAGGCGGTGACGACATCCGGAGGTTTATAACCGTGGCCCTGCCTTTGAAGACGTGTGTGTGGACTGGTGTTGGAGTGAGGTCTGTTTGCAGCTGCAAGGTTAATCCTTATATGTACAATAAACCTGCCAATTAACTTGCACATTCGTTTCAGAGACTTTCCTTCAACCCTTTGAATTCGTAACACTCCACATGAGCATTTTCCCAATTTTGTTTAATTAAATCATTCTTTAATTCATCTAAGGCCTTTTTAGATGCACTTATATTAAAAAAAATTCAACTGTTTTTTTCATATTGCTTTGATATTTATTGTAAATTGTAAAAAAAAAAAAACATCTATCGATACTATCGATAACAAAAATTTCCGCGAAGCGCACTGGCAAGGGAGAGCCAGGGCGCCCTACCGACACGCATGCGGTGAGCTACATTATGGACTCGATGAGCAGACTAAAGTAGCTGTCCGCTCTCTCTGTCGGGGACGTGGAATCTCTGTGATTTATTGGGATACTGGTGGCTGTCTGCCACTGAAGGGCTGAGGAGGACCGCAGCGATCGGCGTGCTTGCGAGACTTCAGCTCAGCGAAAATGCTTTGATCCAGGCTATGAATGACCTTCCCAGCTGTTGTACGGGCTGGACCACACGGTGGGAGAAGCGGTGGCTGCCGCAGACCTGCGGTGTGTGGACTCGTTTACAGCCGTCCGGATTAAAACAGGGCACATACGGAAGGATCTTTTTAGCTTGGAACCTCTTTCGATTCGGCGATTTGGACCCAGAAACAGCACCTGGACTTAAAGTCTGCAGTAAAAAGAACACTGTGGTCTGACTGAAAAAAAAGCAACTATTCTAATCTGGCCTCTGGCCTTGGACTGAAGGCTGTCTACAAATCTCCTGAGCTGGCAGCTGAAGGGACCCGCTGCCCCCCCCACCCCTCCCCCCAGAGGTTCTGTGTTGTGTGCGTTCTCGGTTGGAGCCGAGCTCTGAGACCAGCGAACTGTTCTATCTGGAGCTGATACACACAGACTGTTCCTCCCTGCCTGCCGTCATAAATCTGCAACAAAGTCTTGTCTGTGTGTGCTTATCGCTGATAGAGTTTTTGGGACTTTATCCTAGAGTGTCTTAAGACAATCTTTGAATAGATTCTTTTTTTGAATATCACAAATGATACCTATTGTGTTTTTCCTTTTTCCATATCTGTTTGACCTTCATCCGGAGACGGATGAGCGCGGCCGCGCAGAAGAACATGTAATGTGTTTGGAAATGCTGCAGCTTGCATTCTCTTTCCTCTTCCGGACGACTGTGCTACATAATCACGTTGTATTTCGGTGCAATGTTAAATAAATAAATCTCTTATCTCTTATCGCTTAAATGATCACTAAGATCTGTCATTAGAATGCTACTAAACACATACCCCTTTATTGAATTTATGACACGACATGAGGAGACACACAAACATCATGGTAACATCATAGATTAACCTGAACTACTCAATACTTCAACTTCAACTTGATCACAAAGTCTGCAAGATGGCGGCAGCAAGGTGTGGCAGCTCGACAGGTGCTGCTATTTCTTCTTTCCAAAAACCATCTAGGAAGCTGCCTGATTACTTTGCTTTACCCAGGAATGGGAAAATAAAGCCTTTCTTTCCAAGAAACACCAGAATTCAACATCTACTTCGTGTGCTGAACGTGGTTCTGTACATGGTGACTATCATCACCACACAAATGTTTGGTGGCTGGCTGGCAGCGTGGGAACGCTCAGCTGCGCTCCCACTGGAGGAACACGCCGCGCCGCTGGACACCTGGAGTCAGTTCGTGCTGTTTAATCACGTCTTGGATCAAGGGAAAGTGCTCGTCCCGTGTACAAGATGTCAGAGCGGACCGAGGACACCGCTGACACGCGAAACAACAAACCGGGAAAGTGCTACTCTCTTCTGCATCGTTCTTCTACTGTGTGGAGACGTGCACCTGAATCCTGGACCCGTGGATTTACCTGCGGCTCCACTGAAACATCAGCAGGTAGACGCCCTCCTCTCAGGAGTACGAGGTGATGTCACAAACAATTTGACAAAAACACTGACAAACACGACTTTCCTGCGACCTACAAACGCGCTACAGACTATCGTAATTCACAAACAGAAGGAGACTAAACTTTTTCAAACAGTTAATCATGCCCGCGTCCTGTGGAATCCCAACAATAAACCTAAGGGGATCTTCGGAGGACATATTAACATCCGGAGCATCATATCTAAGACTGAACAGATTAAACATTTACTGACGGATTCAAACCTGGACTATCTCTGCCTCACAGAAACGTGGTTATGTCCTACAACTCCGTTATCTGTGTTCACTGTTTCTGGATATAAAACTTATAGACGCGACAGGGGGGAGGGGAGGGGTGGAGGGGTTCTGATATATGTCAAAGAGAGTTTCCAAAGTAATGAAATCAATATAAAGAACGATGAATTAGAATGTGTAGGAGTTACAATTACGCTTTCTCCTGAAATGTCTTTTGTTGTAATTGCCATTTACCGCCCCCCAAATGCCACAAGCACATTTTTTACAGAACTATCTAAAATGCTTAAAATGGTTGAAGGAAAAGAGGTTCTACTAATGGGAGATATGAACCTAAACTGGGTTGATAAAGCACGCAAAAAGAACCTTAATGAAATAATGAAATCTTTCCAGATGAGACAGATCATAAATAAACCCACAAGAATAACAAAAACTTCTCAAACACTCATAGACTTAATCTTTACAAACAAACCGGAAAGGATAATGAAAACATATAATTTAATAACTGGATTATCTGATCATAACCTTACACTAGCTGTCAGAAAATTAAATAAAACAAGATACAGGGACCAAAATCAACCAAAAAATACTCAAAACTTATATTTTATCTCAAAGAAGGATTCGTCTCTATTGGAAAATGAATTAAAGCAAACAAACTGGAATGATATAATAGAAAACAAGTCATGTGAGAAAGCATGTAATGATTTAACATCAATCTTAAAAAATATTTTATTAAAATACACAAAGACGAAAAAAATAAAACAAAAAAAACAAAGCTTGCCATGGTTCAATAGTGAACTCTGGGAATTGATGAAGAAAAGAGATGCCTCATTAAAAAAGTTTATCAAAACTAGATTAACTACTGACCATTTAATATATCGAAGTCTGAGAAATAAAGTCACCACATTACTTAGAAAAACAAGGGCCAACTTTTTCCTTAATCTAATTAAAGATGCAAAAGGAAATAGTAAATTGTTGTGGAGAAACATTGATAAATTTCTTGGAAATGAAAAAAACACTCGACATGACGTGCAGCTTAAAATAAATGATACTATTCAAAATGATGATGTAACCTTAGCAATATATTTCAATGAATATTTTATTAATTCTGTTCAACGACTGGCTCAGCTGTTTCCGGCACCTTGCTCCTTCAATTCTCTGGTCTGTGATGCATCTGCCTTTAGTTTAACACCTGTTAATGATGCAAAAGTGGAAAGGATTATTGGACAACTTAATAATAGCAAAGCAAAAGACCTGTATGGGTTAGATAGTATATTTCTAAAAACACATAAGGACAGTCTAATCCCAGTGTTGACAAAAATAATAAATCAGTCTATTAGAGATGGTATATTTCCCGATGCATTAAAAACTGGCATTGTCACGCCCATATATAAGTCTGGAGACAAACTAGAGGTCAGTAACTATCGACCGATTACCATCCTCCCCGTCATCTCAAAAGTCTTTGAAAAGGTCGTAGCAGAGCAACTAATTGAACACCTTGAAACCAAAGCTTTTTTAAATCCTTTGCAATTTGGTTTCAGAAAAAAATACTCAACAGAGACGGCTTGTTCCTACTTCCTTGAAGAAATTAAATCAAAGCTAGACCAAGGAGGTGTAGTGGGTGCCGTGTTCCTAGACCTGCGAAAGGCTTTCGATACTGTTTCCCACAGCATTTTAATAAGCAAACTATCAAATTATGGACTGTCTCGTCAGACAATAAACTGGATTACATCATACCTAAGTGGCAGGAAACAATGTGTTCGAGTAAATCACACACTGTCCCCCTTTCAAGACTGCACCATGGGAGTTCCGCAGGGCTCTATTTTAGGGCCGCTGCTTTTTAGTCTATACATCAATGATCTCCCCTCAATGTGTGATATTAATATCATCATGTATGCGGACGATACTGTTTTGTTCACTCATGGAAAAAATATAACAGAAGTGGCCACAAAATTGACAGGAGAATTGAAAAAGGTTGCTGCCTGGCTACAAAACTGCTGTCTCACATTAAATGTAGAAAAGACAGTTGCAATGTACTTTACAAACAGAAATAAATGTTTGGATTATCCTGATATCCATATAAATGGGGAAAAAATAAAAAATGTAAACAACTTTACCTATTTAGGTGTTACCCTTGACTCAAATTTGAATTTTAGAGACCATGTAAAGAAACTGCGCAACTCTTTAAAATTTAGTCTGGTGAACTTCAGGTACATACGAGGATCTCTTACTACTGAGGCATCATATATGTACTTAAACTCTATGATTTTCTCGCGTTTTCTGTATTGCATGACTAGCTGGTCACAGGCTAGTAAAACAGCTCTAAAGCCTCTTGAATCAATGTTCAAAAGTGCAATAAAAATTCATGATAGGAAATCCAGACAATATCACCACTGTCATATTCTTTTCAAATATGATCTTTTAAACTTTGACAATTTAATATTTCATGCAAATATTTGTCTACTTTTTAAAATCATCCATGGTATGGCTGCTCCTCCTCTAAGAAGGTTTGTCATATTGAACTCAGAAAAAACAACTCGAGTCACAAGGGCGACCTCTAGAGGAGAGTGCAGCATCCCTAAATGTAGGACCTCTTTTGCTAAATCCGTCTTTTCTGTTGTTGCCATGAGTCAGTGGAATATTCTGCCTACTGAGATTTTAAAATGTACAAGTTTCCCAACGTTTGCACATCTGACAAGGAAATGGCTTTTATCAAAGCAGGTTTGCACCCACCAGTGATGACAGTGTGTGAGTAAAAGTACAGTTTGTAGGTTTGTTTGAAGAAGTGTGATTATGTATATATGATGTGTATGTGTATGTGTGTGTGTGTGTGTGTGTGTGTGTGAGTGTGTGTGTGTGTGTGTATGTGAACAAACTGGTAGTGCGTGTGTGTGTGAGAGAACTGGTGAAATTTTGAAAGTTTTTAATGTATGGTATATTTGAGGGGCGAGGTATGATATGTATGTAGTATATATTGTGTCTGTATTTGTGTTTAATGGTTTTCTCATCCACTTACAAAAATCTGTTACTCTTGTTAAACATCAACCTGTCCGGGGACTACAGGCGGAAATTAGTATTATTACTATAACCTGGCACAATGCATCTTTCCTGTTTTTGTAGGTCAATGTATTGTTGTGCACTGTCCCTGAGAAAACAAATAAATAAATCATCATCATCAGTCACAACTGGCAGTGTGCACGTGTCCCACCAGTCACAGTGTGCACGTGTCCCACCAGTCACAACTGGCAGTGTGCACGTGACCCATCAGTCACAACTGGCAATGTGCACGTGTCCCACCAGTCACAACTGGCAATGTGCACGTGTCCCACCAGTCACAGTGTGCACGTGTCCCACCAGTCACAACTGGCAGTGTGCACGTGTCCCATCAGTCACAACTGGCAGTGTGCACGTGTCCCACCAGTCACAACTGGTAGTATGCACGTGTCCCACCAGTCACAACTGGCAATGTGCAATTGTCCCACCAGTCACAACTGGCAGTGTGCACGTGTCCCACCAGTCACAACTGGCAATGTGCACGTGTCCCACCAGTCACAACTGGCAGTGTGCACGTGTCCCACCAGTCACAACTGGCAGTGTGCACGTGTCCCACCAGTCACAACTGGCAGTGTGCACGTGTCCCACCAGTCACAACTGGCAGTGTGCACGTGTCCCACCAGTCACAACTGGCAGTGTGCACGTGTCCCACCAGTCACAACTGGCAGTGTGCACGTGTCCCACCAGTCACAACTGGCAGTGTGCACGTGTCCCATCAGTCACAACTGGCAGTGTGCACGTGTCCCATCAGTCACAACTGGCAGTGTGCACGTGTCCCACCAGTCACAACTGGCAGTGTGCACGTGTCCCATCAGTCACAACTGGCAGTGTGCACGTGTCCCACCAGTCACAACTGGCAGTGTGCACGTGTCCCACCAGTCACAACTGGCAGTGTGCACGTGTCCCATCAGTCACAACTGGCAGTGTGCACGTGTCCCATCAGTCACAACTGGCAGTGTGCACGTGTCCCACCAGTCACAACTGGCAGTGTGCACGTGTCCCATCAGTCACAACTGGCAGTGTGCACGTGTCCCATCAGTCACAACTGGCAGTGTGCACGTGTCCCATCAGTCACAACTGGCAGTGTGCACGTGTCCCATCAGTCACAACTGGCAGTGTGCACGTGTCCCACCAGTCACAACTGGCAGTGTGCACGTGTCCCACCAGTCACAACTGGCAGTGTGCACGTGTCCCATCAGTCACAACTGGCAGTGTGCACGTGTCCCACCAGTCACAACTGGCAGTGTGCACGTGTCCCATCAGTCACAACTGGCAGTGTGCACGTGTCCCATCAGTCACAACTGGCAGTGTGCACGTGTCCCACCAGTCACAACTGGCAGTGTGCACGTGTCCCATCAGTCACAACTGGCAGTGTGCACGTGTCCCATCAGTCACAACTGGCAGTGTGCACGTGTCCCACCAGTCACAACTGGCAGTGTGCACGTGTCCCACCAGTCACAACTGGCAGTGTGCACGTGTCCCACCAGTCACAACTGGCAGTGTGCACGTGTCCCACCAGTCACAACTGGCAGTGTGCACGTGTCCCACCAGTCACAACTGGCAGTGTGCACGTGTCCCACCAGTCACAACTGGCAGTGTGCACGTGTCCCACCAGTCACAACTGGCAGTGTGCACGTGTCCCATCAGTCACAACTGGCAGTGTGCACGTGTCCCATCAGTCACAACTGGCAGTGTGCACGTGTCCCACCAGTCACAACTGGCAGTGTGCACGTGTCCCACCAGTCACAACTGGCAGTGTGCACGTGTCCCACCAGTCACAACTGGCAGTGTGCACGTGTCCCACCAGTCACAACTGGCAGTGTGCACGTGTCCCACCAGTCACAACTGGCAGTGTGCACGTGTCCCACCAGTCACAACTGGCAGTGTGCACGTGTCCCATCAGTCACAACTGGCAGTGTGCACGTGTCCCACCAGTCACAACTGGCAGTGTGCACGTGTCCCACCAGTCACAACTGGCAGTGTGCACGTGTCCCATCAGTCACAACTGGCAGTGTGCACGTGTCCCACCAGTCACAACTGGCAGTGTGCACGTGTCCCACCAGTCACAACTGGCAGTGTGCACGTGTCCCATCAGTCACAACTGGCAGTGTGCACGTGTCCCATCAGTCACAACTGGCAGTGTGCACGTGTCCCATCAGTCACAACTGGCAGTGTGCACGTGTCCCATCAGTCACAACTGGCAGTGTGCACGTGTCCCACCAGTCACAACTGGCAGTGTGCACGTGTCCCACCAGTCACAACTGGCAGTGTGCACGTGTCCCATCAGTCACAACTGGCAGTGTGCACGTGTCCCATCAGTCACAACTGGCAGTGTGCACGTGTCCCATCAGTCACAACTGGCAGTGTGCACGTGTCCCATCAGTCACAACTGGCAGTGTGCACGTGTCCCACCAGTCACAACTGGCAGTGTGCACGTGTCCCACCAGTCACAACTGGCAGTGTGCACGTGTCCCACCAGTCACAACTGGCAGTGTGCACGTGTCCCACCAGTCACAACTGGCAATGTGCACGTGTCCCACCAGTCACAACTGGCAGTGTGCACGTGTCCCACCAGTCACAACTGGCAATGTGCACGTGTCCCACCAGTCACAACTGGCAGTGTGCACGTGTCCCACCAGTCACAACTGGCAGTGTGCACGTGTCCCACCAGTCACAACTGGCAGTGTGCACGTGTCCCACCAGTCACAACTGGCAGTGTGCACGTGTCCCACCAGTCACAACTGGCAGTGTGCACGTGTCCCACCAGTCACAACTGGCAGTGTGCACGTGTCCCACCAGTCACAACTGGCAGTGTGCACGTGTCCCACCAGTCACAACTGGCAGTGTGCACGTGTCCCACCAGTCACAACTGGCAGTGTGCACGTGTCCCATCAGTCACAACTGGCAGTGTGCACGTGTCCCACCAGTCACAACTGGCAGTGTGCACGTGTCCCACCAGTCACAACTGGCAGTGTGCACGTGTCCCACCAGTCACAACTGGCAGTGTGCACGTGTCCCACCAGTCACAACTGGCAGTGTGCACGTGTCCCACCAGTCACAACTGGCAGTGTGCACGTGTCCCATCAGTCACAACTGGCAGTGTGCACGTGTCCCACCAGTCACAACTGGCAGTGTGCACGTGTCCCACCAGTCACAACTGGCAGTGTGCACGTGTCCCACCAGTCACAACTGGCAGTGTGCACGTGTCCCACCAGTCACAACTGGCAGTGTGCACGTGTCCCATCAGTCACAACTGGCAGTGTGCACGTGTCCCACCAGTCACAACTGGCAGTGTGCACGTGTCCCACCAGTCACAACTGGCAGTGTGCACGTGTCCCACCAGTCACAACTGGCAGTGTGCACGTGTCCCACCAGTCACAACTGGCAGTGTGCACGTGTCCCACCAGTCACAACTGGCAATGTGCACGTGTCCCACCAGTCACAACTGGCAGTGTGCACGTGTCCCACCAGTCACAACTGGCAGTGTGCACGTGTCCCACCAGTCACAACTGGCAGTGTGCACGTGTCCCACCAGTCACAACTGGCAGTGTGCACGTGTCCCACCAGTCACAACTGGCAGTGTGCACGTGTCCCACCAGTCACAACTGGCAGTGTGCACGTGTCCCACCAGTCACAACTGGCAGTGTGCACGTGTCCCACCAGTCACAACTGGCAGTGTGCACGTGTCCCACCAGTCACAACTGGCAGTGTGCACGTGTCCCACCAGTCACAACTGGCAGTGTGCACGTGTCCCACCAGTCACAACTGGCAGTGTGCACGTGTCCCCAGTCACAACTGGCAGTGTGCACGTGTCCCACCAGTCACAACTGGCAGTGTGCACGTGTCCCATCAGTCACAACTGGCAGTGTGCACGTGTCCCACCAGTCACAACTGGCAGTGTGCACGTGTCCCATCAGTCACAACTGGCAGTGTGCACGTGTCCCATCAGTCACAACTGGCAATGTGCACGTGTCCCACCAGTCACAACTGGCAGTGTGCACGTGTCCCATCAGTCACAACTGGCAATGTGCACGTGTCCCACCAGTCACAACTGGCAATGTGCACGTGTCCCACCAGTCACAACTGGCAGTGTGCACGTGTCCCATCAGTCACAACTGGCAGTGTGCACGTGTCCCACCAGTCACAACTGGCAATGTGCACGTGTCCCATCAGTCACAACTGGCAGTGTGCACGTGTCCCACCAGTCACAACTGGCAGTGTGCACGTGTCCCACCAGTCACAACTGGCAGTGTGCACGTGTCCCATCAGTCACAACTGGCAGTGTGCACGTGTCCCATCAGTCACAACTGGCAGTGTGCACGTGTCCCATCAGTCACAACTGGCAGTGTGCACGTGTCCCATCAGTCACAACTGGCAGTGTGCACGTGTCCCACCAGTCACAACTGGCAGTGTGCACGTGTCCCACCAGTCACAACTGGCAGTGTGCACGTGTCCCACCAGTCACAACTGGCAGTGTGCACGTGTCCCACCAGTCACAACTGGCAGTGTGCACGTGTCCCACCAGTCACAACTGGCAGTGTGCACGTGTCCCACCAGTCACAACTGGCAGTGTGCACTGTGGACACGTGCACACTGCCAGTTGTGACTGGTGGGACACGTGCACACTGCCAGTTGTGACTGGTGGGACACGTGCACACTGCCAGTTGTGACTGGTGGGACACGTGCACATTGCCAGTTGTGACTGGTGGGACACGTGCACACTGCCAGTTGTGACTGGTGGGACACGTGCACACTGCCAGTTGTGACTGATGGGACACGTGCACACTGCCAGTTGTGACTGGTGGGACACGTGCACACTGCCAGTTGTGACTGGTGGGACACGTGCACACTGCCAGTTGTGACTGATGGGACACGTGCACACTGCCAGTTGTGACTGATGGGACACGTGCACACTGCCAGTTGTGACTGGTGGGACACGTGCACACTGCCAGTTGTGACTGGTGGGACACGTGCACACTGCCAGTTGTGACTGGTGGGACACGTGCACACTGCCAGTTGTGACTGGTGGGACACGTGCACACTGCCAGTTGTGACTGGTGGGACACGTGCACACTGCCAGTTGTGACTGATGGGACACGTGCACACTGCCAGTTGTGACTGGTGGGACACGTGCACACTGCCAGTTGTGACTGGTGGGACACGTGCACACTGCCAGTTGTGACTGATGGGACACGTGCACACTGCCAGTTGTGACTGATGGGACACGTGCACACTGCCAGTTGTGACTGATGGGACACGTGCACACTGCCAGTTGTGACTGGTGGGACACGTGCACACTGCCAGTTGTGACTGATGGGACACGTGCACACTGCCAGTTGTGACTGATGGGACACGTGCACACTGCCAGTTGTGACTGGTGGGACACGTGCACACTGCCAGTTGTGACTGATGGGACACGTGCACACTGCCAGTTGTGACTGGTGGGACACGTGCACACTGCCAGTTGTGACTGATGGGACACGTGCACACTGCCAGTTGTGACTGATGGGACACGTGCACACTGCCAGTTGTGACTGGTGGGACACGTGCACACTGCCAGTTGTGACTGATGGGACACGTGCACACTGCCAGTTGTGACTGGTGGGACACGTGCACACTGCCAGTTGTGACTGATGGGACACGTGCACACTGCCAGTTGTGACTGGTGGGACACGTGCACACTGCCAGTTGTGACTGATGGGACACGTGCACACTGCCAGTTGTGACTGGTGGGACACGTGCACACTGCCAGTTGTGACTGGTGGGACACGTGCACACTGCCAGTTGTGACTGGTGGGACACAAGAAAACTGCCAGTTGTGACTGGTGGGACACGTGCACACTGCCAGTTGTGACTGGTGGGACACAAGAAAATTGCCAGTTGTGACTGGTGGGACACGTGCACACTGCCAGTTGTGACTGGTGGGACACAAGAAAATTGCCAGTTGTGACTGGTGGGACACATGCACACTGCCAGTTGTGACTGGTGGGACACGTGCACACTGCCAGTTGTGACTGGTGGGACACATGCACACTGCCAGTTGTGACTGATGGGACACGTGCACACTGCCAGTTGTGACTGGTGGGACACGTGCACACTGCCAGTTGTGACTGGTGGGACACGTGCACACTGCCAGTTGTGACTGGTGGGACACGTGCACACTGCCAGTTGTGACTGGTGGGACACGTGCACACTGCCAGTTGTGACTGGTGGGACACGTGCACACTGCCAGTTGTGACTGGTGGGACACGTGCACACTGCCAGTTGTGACTGGTGGGACACGTGCACACTGCCAGTTGTGACTGGTGGGACACGTGCACACTGCCAGTTGTGACTGGTGGGACACGTGCACACTGCCAGTTGTGACTGGTGGGACACGTGCACACTGCCAGTTGTGACTGGTGGGACACGTGCACACTGCCAGTTGTGACTGATGGGACACGTGCACACTGCCAGTTGTGACTGGTGGGACACGTGCACACTGCCAGTTGTGACTGATGGGACACGTGCACACTGCCAGTTGTGACTGATGGGACACGTGCACACTGCCAGTTGTGACTGGTGGGACACGTGCACACTGCCAGTTGTGACTGATGGGACACGTGCACACTGCCAGTTGTGACTGGTGGGACACGTGCACACTGCCAGTTGTGACTGATGGGACACGTGCACACTGCCAGTTGTGACTGGTGGGACACGTGCACACTGCCAGTTGTGACTGATGGGACACGTGCACACTGCCAGTTGTGACTGATGGGACACGTGCACACTGCCAGTTGTGACTGATGGGACACGTGCACACTGCCAGTTGTGACTGATGGGACACGTGCACACTGCCAGTTGTGACTGATGGGACACGTGCACACTGCCAGTTGTGACTGGTGGGACACGTGCACACTGCCAGTTGTGACTGATGGGCACGTG
>JBBPBX010094374.1:0-13386 GCA_038048925.1 Garcialebias charrua
AATGGCAGTGACAAACATCAAAAAGTTTGGACGTGGTCCTGTTTTTCACTGTGAACCATCTCCTGACTGCAACAGTCTGTCAACATCTAGGAAATGAGACCAGTTTTGGGAGGTTTTGGAGGAGAATGTTGCGCCATTCTTCTTGGATGTATGACTATACAGGTAGCCCTCTAGTTACGTCAGGGATAGGGACCTACGTGTGTGACTTAGGTCGATGTTGTCGTACCTCGCAGACCAAAAACACCTGCCTGTCGTAGGTCCGCGTTTCTGACATAGGTCGCGGCTATACCGCTAACGGAGCGCCGCACACATATTTAATGGCATGAGACTGAAAAAGGAGACATACTAGGCCATCCAAGATGGCTGCTGGTTGTAGATGTGGTTTTGTTGGGCTCCACATTCCAGCCAGCTTTACATCTAATTTTAATGTGATTTTGGTATATCTGTCATTATATCTCCTGGATATTTTTTCTACATTTGGCTCTGTTATGGTGGGTGTTCTTCAACACCTTTGGACATTGCAGCTGTTTCACCAGGAAGACCAAACGATCATCAGGAGACACAAAGGCCAAAAACAAAGAAAGGGCGTGGTGGTTGTTTGTTTGCTGTGTTTTTGGTTACTGCTCACCCCGTTCAGGCAAAGTCAGAGCCAAATGACCACAGCAAAAACTTCTCTACAAACGGACAATGAACTTCATTTTTTTGGACATGGTTATTTAGTACTTTTCTCTAACCTTTGGCAAAATGGCAACAGAGTCGATCCACCAGTCCAGCTCAGCCATCACAAGGTAAATACCAAGGTTCACCTGCGGAACATCTTAATGGTTTTGCTTCTGTTGAGTGGGGACGTACACCTTAACCCAGGTCCAACCATCCAGCTTAATGGTGGAGCCACGACTCTCAGGAATCCCCCAATTGCAACTGACACCTGCGTCATTGGGAACACCCACGTCACGCAGAAGATCGAGACAAGTCTGGCGGGGACAATAAATCAGCTGCTTGATATCCCCCCGGTGGGGCTGGAAGGTTCCCCTGGCCTGATGGAGAAGTGGAACAATGGAACCTCATCCCGACGGAACATCTCAAGTCAACAGCAGCTGGTGGAGTACCAGCACACCGGTACGGTGCCTCAGCAGGAGAGAGGGAAGAAAGGAAAGGTGACAACAAGCTGCACTTCTCACACAGACAAACCCTGCAGGTACTTTCAAACTGTTAATCATGCCAAAATAATCTGGGACAAGAACACCAAACTTAAAGGAATTGTCGGAGGACATTTAAACATAAGGAGCATTTTTTCAAAGGTAGATCAGATTCAACACCTGCTGACAAACTCCAACCTGGACTTTCTGGCTCTCAGTGAAACCTGGTTGAATGATCATGTGCCCACTCACATTATTGATGTTCCTGGATATGTCTGCCTCAGACAAGACAGACTGTCAGGTAAAGGTGGGGGTGTTCTCATTTACATAAGGGACACCTTCAAGTGCTCTAAAATTAATGTACACACTTATGGACTGGAATGTTTGGCTGTGAATATAGTTTTATCTCCTAAGATGAACTTTTCTGTGGTTGTTTTATACAACCCTCCATCTTTTAATGTGTCATTTTATCAAAATTTAGATGAATTTCTTAAACAGTTAAACTGGAAAAGTGAAATTATTATTTTAGGTGATTTTAACATTAATTGGCTTGAGAGAGAAAGTAAATTGAAATTAAAAATGACTGCATCCAAATACACATTACATCAAATGATCAAAACTCCCACAAGAATAACAAAAAAAAGTAGCACACTCATTGATTTAATCTTCACTAATAAACCAGAGCGTGTAACAAAAACATATAATCTTATCACGGGATTATCGGATCACAACTTGACTGTAATTATCAGAAAATTGTCAAAAAAACGTCTGTCGAGGTTTTGTTTTCAATCAGACACTAATGTCCAGCACACAGGGATCAGAAGGAGTGATACTGAACAATTTCACAATGAAATACAGGATATGGACTTGGATTTGACCTTACAAGCACATGACCCCAATACCTGTTGTAACATTCTTACAGAATCCCTTGTAAAGATCATTCATAAATTTACAAAGCCAATTAAAAGTAAGCAGAAAAAGCCTTCACTGCCATGGTTCAATTATGAGTTACATCAGCTGATGAAAAAGAGGGACTTGGCATTGAAAAAATCTCTGCGTACTAAACTGAACACAGACATTCTCATGTTTAAAGGTCTTAGAAATAAAGTGGTTAGTTGTTTAAGAAAAGCAAAAGCAGAATATTTTACTGAACTGATTTCCCACTCAGGAGGCCGGAGCTCCTCTCTTTGGTCACATATCAACAAACTTACAAAAAAAGATATAAATCAGAAAAAAAGGTTAACTCAACTGAACATTAAGGGACACATGATATCAGACCCTACAATAATGGCAAATGCTTTTAATGATTATTTTATTAACTCAGTGGAAGAATTGGCAATACATTTTAATTCCATAGATCCAACAGAGAATTCAGTTACGATTGACACAATTTTTCCTTTTACTCTCAACAAGATCAATATTTGTAAAACTCAGCATATAATTAATCAATTAAAAACATCTAAAGCTAAAGATGTCTTTGGAATAGATACAGAGTTTATAAAGAAACATACAGTTTTATCAAACCCTATAACTCACTTAATAAACTTATCTTTTACAAAAGGGCTATTTCCTGATACCTTCAAAACAGGACTAATAACTCCAATTTTGAAATCTGGTGACTCCGAGCAAGTTAGCAACTATAGACCAATTAGTATTTTACCAGCAATATCCAAAGTGATGGAAAAAGCAGTAGCGGAGCAGGGGCCTCATGTATCAACCATGCGTGCGCACAAAAACATTGCGCACGTCACTTTCCACGCAAAGTGGCGTATGTATCAAATCTGATATGAACGGGAATACCTGCGCTTCCACGTACAAATCCACGGATGCTCCCCTGCTTGCGTACGCACGTTTCTGTGGTTATATTTCCTTTGGCGACACTTACAGGTGCCGCTGTGAAACTGAAGCCCCACAATCTGTGGTTGACTTTAAGAGCGGCTTGAAGACCTTTCTTTTCAACCGAGCATACTTTACTCCTCATGATTCTACTTTTGATCTTAGTTGATACTGTTGTTGATTTTAATTGTTTTATTATTTGTCTTATTGACATTCAAATATGTTGCACCTTGTAGCACTTTGAGATTTCCATTAATGAAAAGTGCGTTATAAATTGAATTCATAATTATTATTATTATTATTATTATTATTATTAACTGTTCATGATGTGAAAATGATTAATATTCCCTCCAAACACACGATTAACAAGTATTACATCCACATGACGCAGTGAAATAAAGCACGCGCAAAGTTGTGCCAAAAATAAATTTAACAGGAACGGATTCATTCAGCCTTACTGGAGGTTATAATAAATAGTGTAACACGCAGAGCATTTATTTAGAAACAGATATAATTTTCCGATCTAGGATATGGCTTATCAGCCGTTTTCAGAAATAATAATTTTTCAGTTTGGCACTGCTGCGCTCTGGGGAGCCGTGCATCACGCGTGCATACAGAAGCAGCGGTCAAACTGTTCCCGAGCTATGAGGGAGCTGCAGGTCGATCGGGACTGCAGTCCAGTCCACACAAAGCCGGATCATGTCCAATAGAATGGTCTCATCCATATGTTTCCAAAGGCTGAGTGGTCGCGCTTTGGAGCGCGCGCGCACCCTCACCGGTGTCGACACGGCAGCTGGAGGTGTTTCATTTTCTGCGTTTATTGTAGATTCCCCCAAAATGACACGTGAAAGTACACCTTGTTATATAACTTGTAGGAGAGTAAAAGCTTCACAGACAGATTGCGCACAGGGCTGCGGGGCGCGCGCTGCGTCTGGAGACTCCAACATCATGTCATGAAATGTCTCCACCAAGACGCACAGACTCGTTTCTTCACATCATCTACATAAACAAAGATCTATGTTCTAGCAAACATCCAAGTAAGTTCCTCTGTGTTTACAGTAATTATGGTAATAAACTCGTGCGCAAAGTTAATATTTCCACACAGAATGAATGAATGAGCCGGTTCGCGCACCACAGCAGGGTGCGCATACCGACACACAATCACTCGTTCTTTGCATGATGAACACATTTTATTACTATTCTTACTTAGGATGTTTGTCCTCACTCATATTATATTGAATTCATTATTTTCCTGAATCTAGAAATCATTTCTGATCGCGCAGGGATCAAACAAACATGTCCTTCACACATGCAGGAAGTAATTAGCATCTGTTTAACATATGTAAATGAAGGCGTGTCAGGGGAGGTGTCTCACGTGCGCTCAGTTCCACGTCAATTGTGTTGTACATAAGGAATGTGCGTGGATTCAGGTGTACGCACAGTTTGATAATTCTGGATTTTTTTGTGCGTGGACACTTTTCTGGATTTGTCCGTACGTGACTTTTCAGTAAGAAATCTACGCAAGTCTTTGTACATGAGGCCCCAGCTTATTAGTTATTTAGAAAAAAACCAGCTTCTTTGTCCAGTCCAGTTTGGATTTCGTTCTGGTTACTCAACAGAACTGGCTACCTCCTACCTTACAGACAATATTAAAAGATCTTTAGATGATGGTAAGGTAGTTGGAGCAGTGTTCCTGGACTTGAGAAAAGCCTTTGATACAGTGAATCATGACATGCTCTTACATAAACTCAGTAAATATAACTTCTCCAAGTTAGCAATCAGCTGGTTTAGATCATATCTAAAAAATAGAGAACAGTGCGTCAAAGTTAATGGGATGAAATCCAGCCCCCAAACATGTACTATGGGAGTTCCACAGGGTTCCATTTTAGGTCCATTGCTTTTCTGTTTATACATCAACGACTTACCGGACAGTTGCAAATACGCCAAATGTCAGATGTATGCAGATGATGCCATCATATATGTATCTGCAAAGACTTCACAACAGGCAGCAGAGATACTGAACAGGGAGATGGAGGGAGTGTCTCAGTGGTTTAACACTAGAAGTCCCAGGATTTTCGACCTCCCCCCAGAAGTCCTGAAAGAGGGTCAAAAGACCCTTAGTCCAAACCAACCATTCATTAGTGGGTCCACATTAGTGGGCCATTAACTGCCTTTTGTTATAAATATGCGTGCACACAACTCAGACACCCCCACCACACCAGACTGCACAAACTGCATTCCAATGTTTCCACCAGGTAAGTAAGACTCTGCTTGCACTTCCCCCCTTTGTCAGAAGAGAGGCCCTGACCTGAATTCACACATAACAGACCCTGAAGTTATCTCACAGTTGAACATTTTGGGATATCCACTGAACGGAAAGCTTTGTCTGCTCCAGAACAGTTTTATGCATAAAATTGTCTCATTCTGCTGTGCTGACTATCCTGTAACTTTGATGTTCTGTCAAATAAATTATTTTCCTTACAAGTACTGTCTCTCTCCTTGTCCTTGGCACTTGTATACTGTATACGGTGCGTGCCGGCACATGCAGGTGGCCCATTGCTGTGTTCTAAAACATGCTTGACCTATTGTTGTCTGTCACCTGACGGACAGACACAGGTCACATGACATGAAGTCAACTGACGGACCGACATAGGTCACACGACATGAGGTCAACTGACGGACCGACACAGGTCACATGACATGAGGTCAACTGACGGACCGACAAAGGTCACATGACCTGAGGTCAAGTGACGGACCAACACAGGTCACATGACCTGAGGTCAAGTGACAGACCAACACAGGTCACACGACATGAAGTCAACTGACAGACCGACACAGGTCACATGACATGAGATCAAGTGACGGACCGACACAGGTCACATGACCTGAGGTCAAGTGACGGACCAACACAGGTCACATGACCTGAGGTCAACTGACAAAACGACACAAGTCACATGACATGAAGTCAACTGACGGACCGACACTGGTCACACGACATGAGGTCAACTGACGGACCAACACGGGTCACTTGACCTGAGGTCAACTGACGGACCGACATAGGTCACACAACATGAAGTCAACTGATGGAATGACACTGGTCACTCGACATGAGTTCAACTGACGGACCGACACAGGTCACACGGCATGAGGTCAACTGACGTACCGACACAGGTCACACGGCATGAGGTCAACTGACATACCGACACAGGTCACATGACCTGAGGTCAACTGACGGACCGACACAGGTCACATGACCTGAGGTCAACTGACGGACCGACATAGGTCACACGACATGAAGTCAACTGATGGAACGACACTGGTCACTCGACATGAGTTCAACTGACGGACCGACACAGGTCACACGGCATGAGGTCAACTGACGTACCGACACAGGTCACACGGCATGAGGTCAACTGACGGACCGACACAGGTCACACGGCATGAGGTCAACTGACGGACCGACACTGGTCACACGACATGAGGTCAACTGACGGACCAACACGGGTCACTTGACCTGAGGTCAACTGACGGACCGACATAGGTCACACAACATGAAGTCAACTGATGGAACGACACTGGTCACTCGACATGAGTTCAACTGACGGACCGACACAGGTCACACGGCATGAGGTCAACTGACGTACCGACACAGGTCACACGGCATGAGGTCAACTGACGTACCGACACAGGTCACATGACCTGAGGTCAACTGACGGACCGACACAGGTCACATGACCTGAGGTCAACTGACGGACCGACATAGGTCACACGACATGAAGTCAACTGATGGACCGACACTGGTCACTCGACATGAGGTCAACTGACGGACCGACACAGGTCACACGGCATGAGGTCAACTGACGTACCGACACAGGTCACATGACCTGAGGTCAACTGATGGACCGACACAGGTCACATGACCTGAGGTCAACTGACTGACCGACACAGGTCACATGACCTGAGGTCAAGTGACGGACTGACACAGGTCACATGACCTGAGGTGAACTGACGGACCAACACAGGTCACATGACCTGAGGTCAAGTGACGGACCAACACAGGTCACATGACCTAAGGTCAAGTGACGGACCAGCACAGGTCACACAACATGAAGTCAACTGACGGACCAACATAGGTCACATGACATGAGGTCAACTGAGGGACCGACACAGGTCATATGACCTGAGGTCAAGTGACGGACCAACATAGGTCACATGACCTAAGGTCAACTGACAAAATGACACAGGTCACACAACATGAAGTCAACTGATGGACCAACATAGGTCACATGACATGAGGTCAACTGAGGGACGACACAGGTCATATGACCTGAGGTCAAGTGACGGACCAACACAGGTCACATGACCTAAGGTCAACTGACAAAATGACACAGGTCACACGACATGAAGTCAACTGACGGACCGACACAGGTCACACGGCATGAGGTCAACTGACGTACCAACACAGGTCACATGACCTGAGGTCAACTGACACAACGACACAGGTCACATGACATGAAGTCAACTGACGGACCAACACAGGTCACATGACCTGAGGTCAACTGACGGACCGACACAGGTCACACGACATGAGGTCAACTGACGGACCAACACAGGTCACATGACCTGAGGTCAACTGATGGACCGACACAGGTCACATGACCTGAGGTCAACTGACTGACCGACACAGGTCACATGACCTGAGGTCAAGTGACGGACAGACACAGGTCACACGGCATGAGGTCAACTGACGGACCGACACTGGTCACACGACATGAGGTCAACTGACGGACCAACACGGGTCACTTGACCTGAGGTCAACTGACGGACCGACATAGGTCACACAACATGAAGTCAACTGATGGAACGACACTGGTCACTCGACATGAGTTCAACTGACGGACCGACACAGGTCACATGGCATGAGGTCAACTGACGTACCGACACAGGTCACACGGCATGAGGTCAACTGACGTACCGACACAGGTCACATGACCTGAGGTCAACTGACGGACTGACACAGGTCACATGACCTGAGGTGAACTGACGGACCAACACAGGTCACATGACCTGAGGTCAAGTGACGGACCAACACAGGTCACATGACCTAAGGTCAAGTGACGGACCAGCACAGGTCACACAACATGAAGTCAACTGACGGACCAACATAGGTCACATGACCTGAGGTCAAGTGACGGACCAACATATGTAGCCCACTGAAAGGGACCGGGGGATTTAGAAGCCAAGTTCACTTGCGCAAAAAAGCGCAGCCTTAGTCAAATTAGTGTGCCCCCTCCTGTGGTGCGCCAGTAATGGCCTTATTTACAAAACAAAAGCGCCTGTTAACAGCTCATTATAGGATGTTAGCTAAAATCCTTCGGGTCACTCGACCCGTCTCTGGGTTCCAAAGGTAGAAATGCTGAATGACCCTTCTCTGGGACTTCTAGTGTTAAGAATCACTGTTTGACTCTGAACTGCAACAAAACAGTCTCAATGTGTTTCACTATCCGGCGTAAAGTCTGTAACTTTTCAATTGTGATTGATCAAAAGGAAATCCAAAAAGTGGAAGAGTTTAAATATCTGGGTGTCATTTTAGATTCCCACCTTAACTTTGAGGCTCACATTAGGAAAATGTTTAAAACCATTAAGACAAATATAAATTGTTTTCGTCTTATAAGATCTTGTTTATGTGGAAAATCTGCTCAGTTGTACCTTCATGCCATGATTATGTCTCATTTCTCATACTGTGTCACTGTCTGGAGCCAAGCAACTCAATCGGCTTTAAAACCTATGAGGATGTTGTACTCACAAGCACTGAAAGTTCTAGACCAAAAACCATTGAAGTGGCACCACTGTAAAATACTTGATAAATATAACCTATTAAGCTTTGACAATTTTTTAAAATTTTCTTGTTTAAAATTAACTTTTAAATGTATTAATGGTCTTGTCCCTGAACTGGTGAGCAGAATGATTTTAAAAGTCAGCAGCTCAGGAGTTGCAACAAGAGGTGCAGTTGATGGAGACTGTAAACCTACAAAATACAAAACATCATTTGGTCAATGCTCCTTCTCATTTAAAGGTCCTCATATCTGGAACAGTTTACCATCAGCAATAAAAACATTGACTGATCTTAGAGGTTTTAATTCCCAGGTGAAAAAATGGTTGAAACAAAACCAAATCTGTGAACACTGAATCCTATAGGGACAGAGGAGCAGCTGTGTGTGTGTGAGGGAACTGTTTAAGCCATTTAAACTTCATTAAATTTTTATTTTTTTTAGATGTTTTTATATAGGGAACTGTTTAATCTTAATTAAATTTTAATTTTATTTTAGCTGTTTTTATATAAAAGTCCAACCAAGGACTGGGTTTGCAAATTAGCCTATGGCTAGAAATCCTGTGTACAAGACAACGGTTGCTTCGTTTTTAACATGTAACATTGTTTATTGTGCTGTCCTTGTTCAAATAAACTTGAATGAAATGAAATGAACATGCACAGAACTGTACAGTAAATAAAAAATATAATGTCTTACTTTGAGCTGGTCAAAGCCTGCTTTCGTCTTTTAGCATCAGCTCGGGTGAGAGCTCCCACAGCTTCCTTACGCTCCACACGCACACACGTGGTCAAAACTGTTTAAAAGAATGACTGTTAGCTTCTTAACTTCATACATTTGGAGCCAGAAAAAAAAAAAACTTACTGAAAGCCGTTTCTCCGCTCTTCCATCCATCCAAAACAACTGCTCGGCGTTAGCTACGGTTAGGCCCCGCCATTAGTAGCACTGGTTAGCATGTCAGTTCATTCAAAAAGGCTGTCGGCTTTGTATCTCCGCGTTAGCTCGGTGTCCCCCGACTGCCAGGCGGACATTTGCGGCGAGCTCCCGGCCGCAGATGGCCCCTCCGCGGCATGTCGGCTCGGTGTCTTCGCCTGTGTTAGCTGCTCTGTTAGCTGCTGTCGTTAGCATGTCGGGCGGCGTTGTTGAAGCGATCACGGGGCGATCCGCGGCTGCTCCTCCGGGCCTGAGACGTCCACAGAGTTGACCGAGTGTTTCCAGCAAATTTATCCGTATGAGGCAACCCTGAACGGACACACGGTCCTCAGTAGCCTCTGGAGCTCCTCCATTGACCGCACCGGTCGCCATGTTACAACAGTAAGTAATGCGGTCACCGCAGTACTGTTGTAACATGGCGACCGGAAACGACCGGAAGTTGCGTAAATACGATCAAATTGTAATTAAAAACGAAATATTAATAATTATACTTTATTTATAAAGCCATTTAAAACAACCACAGCTGCAACAAAGTGCTATACACATGAAATTAATAACATTTAAACACACAAAAAAAATAATAATAATATATATATTTTTTTATCATATTTTTATTAAATATGATAATATCGTAAGTCTGAGTTGCCGTAGGTCGCAGGTGACGTAGGTCGAGGGTTTGCTGTATGTTCAATAGACCTGAGTCTTCAATACAGGATTTTTTTTGCTGGATGGGAGCACTTGTTCTTAAACTTGTTTATACTTTTGTGCAATGATGGTGCCTTTCAGGTGTGCAAGAATGTAAAAATTATACCTTTTTAAATGAAGTACCACCTGACAACCTGAATCTCCCAGAACTCCAACCTTGACTTTCACCCTTGTCCTTTGCTCCCATATACAGTATAGATATATATAGTCAGATTCTTGTTTTTTTTATATTATACACTGTATGATNTAGATAGATAGATAGATAGATAGATAATAGATAGATAGATAGATAGATAGATAGATAGATAGATAGATAGATAGATAGATAGATAGATAGATAGATAGATAGATAGATAGATAGATAGATAGATAGATAGATAGATAGATAGATAGATAGATAGATAGATAGATAGATAGATAGATAGATAGATAGATAGATAGATAGATAGATAGATAGATAGATAGATAGATAGATAGATAGATAGATAGATAGATAGATAGATAGATAGATAGATAGATAGATAGATAGATAGATAGATAGATAGATAGATAGATAGATAGATAGATAGATAGATAGATAGATAGATAGATAGATAGATTTTGAACTTTGTATAAATTGGCCCAACATATATATCTTTTATCATTCAACTATGTTCTTTGTTGCAAACAAACTGATAATTTAATGAAAATTCGTTTCAAAGTGAGTTTAAAATTTGCGCTGTGTTTCTTCACGGGACATCCGGGTACTTCCGCTTGCTAATTTTGTGGCGTCACAACCAGGCTAGACTACTGGAACATGCTGTATGTTGGGGTCAGTCAGGTCTCCCTTTCTCGTCTCCAGTTTGTCCAACTGCAGCTCGACTATTAACAGGAACTCATAGGTTTGAGCATATTGTCCTCCCGTCACTGGCTCCCTATACATTCCAAAGCTGATGTTAAAATTCTCCTGCTGATCTTTAGGTGCACAAAGGCCTTGCACCCGCATACCTCTTTGGCCTTCTACAACCAGATGTTCCTTCTCGGGCGCTGAGATCATCCAATCAGCTGCTTTTGGTTGAAGCTCAGAGGAGATCAGGCTTTTTCAGTCGTGGGCCCTAAACTCTGGAACAATCTGCCCCCCCATTATTAGACAGGCCATTTTTACTGAATTTTAACACAGTGATTTAGTATTTTATTGTTTTGTGTTTTATATTTTCTTTTGCTGCATTTTATTTATTGTTGGTGTTATTTTTTCATTAAATTACTGCCATTGATTTTTATTGTTAAGCACTTTGGTAACAACTGCTGTTTTTAAAATGTGCTTTATAAATACATTTGACTTAACTTGATGATTCCAAGATGGCGCCGGTTGTTCTGGCACGCTTTCTAACTCCTCTCCTGAACTTTTTACTGCTATTCGTGTTCTGCCTTTTTTTCATCGACGATGCATCATCGCTCCTGGTCTATGATCGCTCAACTCTTCTAAGTATCCAAGACTCGCTGATCAACACACCGGCTACTGGCAAATATGGACATTTCAAGCCTCCTCCACCTCCACCTTTCTTGGCGTCTGTACCAGCGTTCCTACAACGCAACACGACCACGCTGCCTCGCAACAAGCGGCGCAGAAGACGCGGCACGAGGGCAGGCGTGCTGGTGAGGTTTAAAAAATATCTCTCGTCTCACAACACGCCGACGGCTGACTTACCTCCTGAATTCAGCGTCTTTGATGTCCGTCGCTCCTTTGCCCGCCGCAACAGATGCCTTGTTGCTATCAATCATGACGCCAGCGATCAGCTTCCATCTTGTCCCCCCCCCGTGAGGGCTGTGATGAACCGAGGCTGCGTTAAACATATCCTCCGCCCGCTCGCTCGATCTGAGAGTGACGTAACTGGCTGTGTTCCTGTACGGTCAGCACTGTTTAACGCAAGATCGATCACAAATAAAACTTTTATATTAAGTGATTTGATCTCCACTCATCATCTGGATCTGTTTTTGATCACGGAAACCTGGCAGAAACCTGGGGACAACAGCAGCTTCTCTGAACTCCTCCCACCTGGCTTCTCTTATCTGAGCGCTCCGCGTGGAGCAGGAAGAG
Source organism: Garcialebias charrua (assembly GCA_038048925.1). Taxonomy (NCBI): domain Eukaryota; kingdom Metazoa; phylum Chordata; class Actinopteri; order Cyprinodontiformes; family Rivulidae; genus Garcialebias; species Garcialebias charrua. The sequence goes on from JBBPBX010094374.1 coordinate 12,519, forward strand.
GAGGGGGCCTCGCTGCAGTTTTCAATGAGGAGGCGTTCAAGTGCCGCATGTTGCCTCAGAAAAATTACAACAGTTTTGAAAACATGATTTTTGTGCTGGAATCTGCAAAACCTATTTTGTGTGGCCTCTTTTATAGGCCCCCTCAATACAACAAAAACTTTCTCAGTGAGTTTTCTGAACTACTGGCTGACCTAATGCCAAAGTTTGACTCTTGGCTTTTCTGTGGGGACTTCAACGTGCACACCTGCTGCCCAAGTAATCAGCTTGGATGTGAGTTTCAGGACCTCCTGGACTCTTTCAACCTGTCACAGTCGGTCTCGAAAGCCACACACAGCCAGGGTCATACACTCGATTTAATTATCTCCCACGGCCTACAAATACCTGCTGTGGAGATCCTGGACACCTGTATCTCAGACCATTTTCCCATCTTATTCGAATTTTTCACCTCTCCTGCACCAAAGGCTATTCTCCCAGCACGTTTCTGTCGCTCTATCACCCCATTAACTCCAAGTGAGTTCACTGATGCCTTTAAGAGCACTGAATTCTGCTCTGCTGTCAGCCTGGACCCATCTCTACATCCTGAGGACTTCATCAGCTCCTTCCATCACACCTGCACGACGATCTTGGACTCCATCGCTCCTCTCAAACAGGCATCTTCAAAGAACAAACCTTTACCATGGCTCAACGAAACGACGCGAGCTCTTCGACAACGTTGCAGAAAAGCAGAACGAAAATGGAAGCGCGACCGGCTTCATGTATCTCAAGGAATACTGAGAGACTGTCTCTGTGAGTATCATAATGCTGTGAAACAGGCCAAGTCACAGTACCTCTCCAATTTAATCTCCACCAGCTCCAACCGGCCGAGGAC
>JBBPBX010094376.1:0-13385 GCA_038048925.1 Garcialebias charrua
ATCAAAGCAGGTTTGCACCCACCAGTGATGACTGTGTGTGAGTGAAAGTACAGTTTGTAGGTTTGTTTGAAGAAGTGTGATTATGTATATATGATGTGTATGTGTGTGTGTGTGTGTGTGTGTGTGAGTGTGTGAGTGTGTGTGTGTGTGTGTGTGTGTGTGTGTGTATGTGAACAAACTGGTAGTGCGTGTGTGTGTGAGAGAACTGGTGAAATTTTGAAAGTTTTTTATGTATGGTATATTTGAGGGGCGAGGTATGATATGTATGTATATATTGTGTCTGTATTTGTGTTTAATGGTTTTCTCATCCACTTACAAAAATCCGTTACTCTTGTTAAACATCAACCTGTCCGGGGACTACAGGCGGAAATTAGTATTATTACTATAACCTGGCACAATGCATCTTTCCTGTTTTTGTAGGTCAATGTATTGTTGTGCACTGTCCCTGAGAAAACAAATAAATCATCATCATCATCATCAAATGTTGCAGCCCTAGCAAAATCCGTTTAGTGATTTATGGGACATTAAAAAAAGATTTACCATATTTTTCGCTGTATAGGTCGCGGTTTTTTGTGTGCATAATTTGTATGCCCTGTGACAGCGACATATTTATGGATTTTTTTCACATATTTATAAACCAATAATTGACTGAGATATGACCGTTTTCATTCAATCTGACAGAAACAAATTTGAACACTACCATTTTCTGCCACTAGATGGAAGCCGAGTAGTAATGCATGTCGTTGTATCATGTAATAGGTAAAAGTGGCTATTAAAGTGAAACTAAACCCTAATTTAACTTTTTTTAGCTGAGAAACTCCCTAGAATGTGTTTAAAAGGTTTCATAGAACTATGTCTGTGTTAATTTTCATGAAATTGTTCGTATTAGTTTAAATCGGCAATATTTGGTCTAAAAACGTGTTTAGGTAGTCCTATCGGTTGAACAGAGGTTATTGCACTCTAATTTCCTCATTTGTCTACGATTCGCACAGTGACGTATTTTCGCAAGCTTTCGTCACGGACGTGGTTCAAGCAGAGCCAATCCCCTGCGGAGATGACACGGTCCTCCCTCCAGTGCATACCTTATATGGAGTGCTACATTTCACTCCTGAAAAGCTCTGCAACAAAGCATATTATAGTTTTCGGAATGGCACTAGTTATTTGTGTATTGTAACTTATTTATTTTAGGAATGTTTTTCACTTCTTCGAAACTGTCTGGTTGTATATGTTTTAATACAGTGCGTTAGAGGAGCAGTGCATGAAAGCCGAGTTGGCTCAGTGGTTTATACACTGGGTTTGAATACGGGAGACCCGAGTTCAATTCCTGGTCACGGAGTACTCTTTTTTTTTTTTTTTTTAAAGCCTTTTGTTTTGGATAGGTCGGGTGGAATAGATAAATACATCTACAGTACATGTTTATTCTTTGTTGTTGCTTGGTTTATGTTGTTGGCTACAGTTCTAGTTTGTTGTAGGTTGTTGCTGGAGGAGGCGTGGACGCAGGAAACCCCCCACCTCCTCCCCTCCTTTATGCGATGCCTCTACAGTCTATCGGAACGCCCATTTTGTTGAAGATTTTTGAATCTGGACTTGGGGAGGAGTTAAAGATCCAGGGGCCGTTCAGTGACACTTTAATGACACAATTGGCTTGTCATAGCCTGACACCGTTGTCTGCCTGGACCAACCGAATCATCTTCATTTCGCTGTGCCGCCCCGACGATCTGCAGCTGATTTGACTGTCAGAGTGCATTTACTGTATTAAGTAAAAGTTGAACTGAGACACACCTTTACTATAAAGTCGAATTAACACAAATAATTGTTTTAGGTGGTTATCTTGTTAAATTGCCAAGAAATGGACAGCGAGTCGCCCTTTGTGCGTTCATGTTTTTGTGTTTCGGCTTTTGAAAATGCAGCTGATTTGACTGTCATAGTGTATTTCTTAAGCAAAAGTTAGACTGAGACAGAGCTTTATTATAATTTTGAGCAAACAAACAATTGTTTTTAAGTGTTAATCTTGATAAATTCTTGTTAAAGTCCTTCCTTGCACGCTCCCGTGTCCACCATTTGGCAGCCCATGGATTTTTGGCACAACATTGGCCCTCATTTCTGGGTTGTCAGCGGTGATGCGTAACAAACGCGATGCGTCAGCAGTGACGCATAATAGATGTGACGTATGCGGCGAAGCAACATATTTATGGATTTCTTTCACTTTATTAGACATATTTGGACTGATGCGACTTTTGGGCAGAGCGACGTGTACGGCGGAAAATATGGTAATCTTGTGGAACGTTCACACCTCACCATAGTGACATCTAGTGACCAAATGAGTTCAAGAGTCACAAGATGAAACATGCACTTTCTATTGGACAGTGAGACAAAAAATTCACAGTTTAGCGATTATTTTATCAGCATGCGTTTTTAAACATTACAGTCAATAAGAAGTGGAATGCTTTCTTGTCTTTTTGTCTCATAACCTTTAGTGTTGTGTCTTATATTCTATTTGAATATGTCTGTGTTTGTAGGGGATACCTTCTGTATATTAATGTATTTTCATTCATAACAACAATCTTTTCAACTGTGTTCTTCTTGTCCTTTGGCAGATCTTTGTCTCAGGACCGCAGTAGTCCATCCCCCTGGGCTGAACTCCTGGCTCAGCCTCACAAACACAAGGAACTGGCTAACTATTGCAGCCTGCTGCAGGAGCACTACCACCAGAGCTACGTCAGAGGTAATCTCCTCTATAAGACTCTGGACATGGGGCAGAGGTCATACATCGCATCTTTCTACAGCTGGTATAAAATTGAACAGGTTATATCCAATAATTCTCAGTCAGGTCATCTGGACAGTTTGTTTTGTAATTAGACATTTTGCCCCCTATCCGGAGGGCTTCATCAGTCTGATGCCGAAATGTCTCTATAAAAAAGAAATTGTCCAGATAACCTGACTGAGAATTATTGGGTTTGATACCTGGATGATTGAGCATGAACTTCGTTGAACTGGTTATAGTTTAGAAAAACAGACATGAATCTTGTTTATTCTCACTACATTCAGCACCAGTGAGCAACAATAATACTGGTGCTCTCTCAGTTACCTCAACATCAGGTACCCAGTACATTTTGCAAAACTGCTTGAGTCAGAGGAAAGAAATTTGTGGCTTTAGTTCCATATTTTCTTTTACATAAATAAAATATGTAAACACTTAATTGATTAACTACACTAAAAACAAAACAAATGGTTTTCCATTATGTAGTTTGAAGATGTTTCTAAACTCCAAACTATAGAATGTGCATCTTATGTACCGGTAGCTTTAAACTGCATTAAATAATTCATTTCATCCATCCATCCATTTTCTTCCACTTATCCGGGGTCGGGTCACGGGGGTAGCAGCTTAAGTAAGGAGGCCCAGACTTCCCTCTCCCCAGCTACTTGGGCCAGCTCCTCCGGGGAATCCCAAGGCGTTCCCAGGCCAGCTGAGAAACATATGCCCCATTTGTACTGCCTCTACTCAGCCCCAACTATGGGAACCGCGCCACGGAAAGAACCCTTTTGCATTATTACTTCAGCTAGTATTTTAGCTGATTTGAGGCAGATTCAAGTCCTCTTCTCATCCCTGCTTCTCTGGTGGGACCGACCGAGCTCAGTCGAGCCGAGTCCGGACCAAAACGTGAATGCTGGACTCTGATTGGTCGGGGGGAGGAGTCACTGGATCAGAAACTTTTCACCGATCCGCGATTTGCAATTTCTCGGAATGCGGTGCAGCAGCTGGATCTATTTTAAAGATTTTAAAAACAATGATGTCAACACCTTGTTTAATGCTGAAGTCCAGGCGTTTTTTTGTGTTTGGTGACTGACAAGCAAGCTGAGTCACCGTGGAGGATCATACGAGCTGCCGACCTGCGAAGCATGCAAGGCTGGACCCCGAGCCCGGGCCTCGCCTGCTCACAAAGGCCGGATTCTTTGAGCCCTGGCAGGCGGGAGGACCGGGAGCCCGAGATGGAGGGCGGAAACGTTATTTAAAAAAAAATGTATGTATAAAAAAAAAATTTCATCAGTGAAGATTAAAAATAAATAAACGGTGCTGACTTTATCATGAAATCCTGTTTTCACTTTGACTTTATTAAATAATCTGTTAATTAAAGTTAACTCAGCTGAAAAATCATAAAAAGACAAAATTATTATCAGGAATATTTTCCTCAAACATGTTTAAAGCTGCACTCTGCAGTTTTTGTAGAACGCAGCACTTAGGAAAATTTTCAACAGGGAAAGCACTCTGGTCCCTCCCCACTCAGAGCCATATATGGCTCTGCTCCCTCTTGCTCTCTGCTGCAGCCTCTGAATGCTCCGCCTCCACTACATGTTCTATGGCAGCTGCGACAGAGCGAAGTGACAGAGCGAAGTTCTGTGATTATATGTTAATAAAACGTTCTAAAAAATAAAATAAAAACATGGAGCGCTGGTCCAGCACACCAGAACACCATGAAATCTGCTGAGCCTCGTGCAGCCACGTTGAACCCGAGTTTAATTCGCTCGTGACAAATTCATCCATTTCCTCATTCAGTCAGTGGAGGAGGAAGCGATCACTTGACTTTTGGCAAAAAAACAAAAGAAAAGTCCAGATCAGGGATGAAGAAGGGGAATTTAATACATTTGTGTCACATACAAAACAGTTTTGCATCGCTTTGCAATACTTTGAACGAGAACCTGCGCGGCCGCGGGGGCTGGGACGGGGTGGGGGCGTGGGTTAGGAGCGTGAGAAGTGAGAAGCTCTGTTTTTATTGGCTGGTTAAAAACTCTGTTTTTATTGGCTGGTTAACAGCGGGTCACTGTGGCTTTTTAGAAATGCTTATTTACCACCTGGAGAAGCAAGGGGACTATAGTTTTTTTCAGAGATTACTTTGTCTAACATCACTCTGTCAGGAGATAGTGACAGAGTGAAGAAATATGTTACAAATTTATTTTTTAGAAAACTTAGACTGCACTACAGAAACTGCAGACTGCAGCTTTAAAGAAGAGAGTCGGCCTTTGGTACAACTTTATTCTAACCCACAGATGTACAAATCACAAAACAAGAATTACACTTTAAATTAAAGCTTTAAATCAAAACTAAACTTTAAACCAAAGCTAAAAAATAATCTGCATACAAGAAACAAAACCACAGTGAGTGCAAATACATCAAATGATGAATGAAAATATAGATATCTGATGCATGCTCAATAATCCAGGTAGAAACATCTAAAAAGTGAAGTCTGGTCCTCTGGACATTCACAAAACAAAACAAAACAATGTAGATATGCTGGTGAAGATTCTCAGTCGTCCAGGACATGATAAAATCAAATAAATATACTGTATAGCTTTATTTATAACACTGAGCTGAACACAGCACCTCAGACTGAAGAAGTTTTTCACATGAAACAAGAAATGTTTCTACATTGTTTTGTTTTATTTTGTTTTGTGAATGTCCAGAGGACCAGACTTCACTTTTTAGATGTTTCTACCTGGATTATTGAGCATGCATCAGGATATCTACATTTAAAATTATATATAGAGAATACTGGTATAGATGTTTTTGTAGAATGTGGTTCATCAGATTTAATTCAGTTCAGTATATTTATATAGCACCAAGCCACAACAGAAGTCGTCTCAGGGCACTGAACAGAAATATTCATATATAAAAATAATAATTTAACATTATTTATCTGAGGAGCAGACTGCTTTGAGTTTAACTCATCACAGAACTCTCATTAGCAGGACTTGGGTTCTGGACACGCCTCCAGAATCTCCTAAAGTGCAGGTGCAAATCCAGGCTGAGCTGAGCCAGGCTGAGCAGGGCTGAGCAGAGTTGGGGCTGATTAGGAGCAGTGCAAATAGGGCAATGGTCCCTCCAGTGTGTTCTGGGTCTTCCTCTGGGTCTTCTCCCGATGGGACGTGCCCAGAACACCTCACCAGGGAGGCATCCTAACCAGATGCCCGAGCCACCTCAACTGGCTCCTTTCGATGTGGAGAAGCAACTGCTCTACTCTGAGTCCTTCTGTAACCGTGTTTCCATCTATTTTCAATTCGAATTTTGAGCGAATTTTTGAAAATTCGCAAAAATGTAAATAAAAATTAATGCGAATCAGAAGTGTTTCCATCAACTGGCTTGAAGCAAATCCACCAGGCCACGCAAAGCGGCATTACGTCAGACGTCAGCGTTACGCACGTCTACAGTAAACAGGAAGTAGCGGTTGAAAACAGGAACCGAACCACACATCTCGGCAAAATGGAGAGAATATTTCAGGAATGTGTTGCTATCGGGCAAGTTGTATTTATTCTGTCATGCCAACTAGTTTTAGCGATGTTACAGCGGAAACAGCTGATCAGTCACATGACGTGAATGTTCGCTACGTCAGAACTGAGTCGGCAAATCTGTTTCCATCTCTCGTTTTGCGCATCAGCTCTGTTTCGAAAAACCCAAAAACCACCTCAAGCGAGCGTATCAACTTTTTTGCGAATTAGAGGAAGTTAATTCGAATCGTGACATTTCCATTCACCTTTTCTGATGCGATACTTCAAAATGTGCATCAAGAAACCTTGATGGAAACACGGCTACAGATGACCAAGCTTCTCACCCTGTCTCTAAAGCCCCCAGTATACTGTTCTTTGTGCCCAGCGCCGCTGGACTGGCGTGAGCTGCGCGCAGGCAATTCATATTATACTCTGTGCAAGCGCAGCTCTCTGGAGTGCAGGCTACAGGACAAATTGAGGTCGCTGATTGGTCATTTGCTGACACGCGAGGCAGTTTATCAACGCGCGCGCGTAGGCGTAGTAAAATCTGACCTTGGCGCGCTCACGCCCGTGATCAAAGGCTTTTGCCGCGGCGCTCCCACGGCGCTCCCACGGCGCTGAGCGGCGTGAGGCAAAAGAAACAGGTATATTGGGGCCTTACGGGAGAGCCCAGACACCCTGCGGAGAAAACTCATGTCAGCCGCCTGTATCCGTGATCTCGTTCTTTCGGTCACAACCCAAAGCTCATGACCATAGATGAGGGTAGGAACGTAGATTGATCGGTAAATTGAGAGCTTCGCCTTTTGACTCAGCTCTCTCTTCACCATGACAGACCGGTACAGCGCCTGCTTCACTGCTGATGCTGCACCTATCCGCCTATCGATCTCATGCTCCTTTTCCCCCTCATTCAAGGGGGGATAAAAAAAAGGGAACTCCCATGGGCTCATCACCTGTGAGAGGGGCCAAATGGGTCGGGTACAATGTGGGATGGGTGGTGGCCGAGGCTGGCGGTCTGATCCTCAGCTACAGAAACTGGCTATTGGGACGTGGAATGTCACCTCTCTGGTGGGGAAGGAGCCTTATGGTGCATTCAGACCTAATGGTGTAGTCACACCGGGCAGCGTTTGAGCAGCAGGAGCGTCCAGTTTACATGTAAAGTCAATGGTGGACCCGCTTCCAGCCACGTCTTGGCGTCTGGCGTCAGGTCGCGTGCGTGTTGAGCGTGCTGGGAAGCGTTTTTCCGTGCACGTGAACCGGCTTCAGCCTCCAAACCGCGCATTCAACATGCTGAAGATTTCGTGGTTCAAACTTTCAAACGCCGCTCAACTCTCCCTGATTGGTTGGTGTGTCAACCAATCAGGGAGAGTCGGGGGGAGAAGAGAGGAGGAGAAGAGAGGGCGAGAGTCCCTGTGTGACGCGGAAACGAGGGTGCGCGCGCACTATGGTCACAGAAAAGACCCGCGAGGTCGTGTACTATGGAAGAGAAACTCATTGTAGCTGTGTGTTCGCGACAATTCCTTCACGACCAGTCAAGTGTGCTCCACAGAGACGGAAATAAAAAGCTCCTCGCCTGGCGGAGTGCGCAAGACTCTGTGCGCAGGACTCTGTATACCGGTAAGCTCCTCCCACACACCCCGCAGCAGTTTCGCGTTCTGGCGTTCTGGTCCAATGGTGCATTCAGACCTAACAGCGTTTCAACGGCAGGAGCGTCCAGTTTACATGCAAAGTCAATGGGGGACGCGCTTCCAGCCACGTCTTGGCGTCGGGCGTCACGTCGCGTGCGTGTTGAGCGTGCTGGAAAGCGTTTTCCGTGCACGTGAACCGGCTTCAGCCTCCAAACCACGCATTCAACATGCTGAAGATTTCGCCGTTCAAACTTTCAAACGCCGCTCAACTCTACCTGATTGGTTGGTGTGTCAACCAATCAGGGAGAGTCGGGGGGAGAAGAGAGGGGGAGAAGAGAGGGGGAGAGTCCCTATGTGACGCGGAAACGAGGGGGCGCGCGCACTATGTGACGTATTGTTTGTGGGACACAGAAAAGACCCGCGAGGTCGTGTACTATGGAAGAGAAACTCATTGTAGCTGTGTGTTCGCGACAAGTCCTTCACGACCAGTCAAGTCTGCTCCACAGAGACGGAAATAAAAAGCTCCTCGCCTGGCGGAGTGCGCAGGACTCTGTGCGTAGGATAGAGCTGTCATCGGGCCGGAAATCCACGGCCCTACCCTACCCGAGCCCTTAGTTTAATTACCCAAGCCCGAGGGAGCCCGCTGATTTCCTAGAAATCACCGCCCGACCCGACCCTACCCGATTAAAAAAAAAAACAAAAAAAAAAAAAAAAAAACACTACGTTTATTTATTAAGCTTTTACTGCGTTCTCCCACTCAGCAAAAGAACTTGATGTTGTTCTTCTGTGTTTTGATGGAGGAGGTGTGAGCGCGCTGCTCGCAGTGACTTTTGAAGCTTCAGGAATGTCAGGAATGCGGCAACTTGTTCCGCCGCAGATGAGAGCAGTGTGCGGACGTGAGCGTGCACCTGACGCACGTCAGCTGGTGACATAATTTTGAGCTTGTTAAAGTTAGGCCACAGAAATAATGCAACTCTGTGCAAGTCGTGGATAATAATTTTGCGCTCCAGCACTTCTGCATGTTACTTTTGAAGCTTCAGGAATGTCAGGAATGCGGCAACTTGTTCCGCCGCAGAGAGCAGTGTGCGGACGTGAGCGTGCACCTGACGCACGTCAGCTGGTGACATAATTTTGAGCTTGTTAAAGTTAGGCCACAGAAATAATGCAACTCTCTGCAAGTCGTGGATAATAATTTTGCGCTCCAGCACTTCTGCATGTCGCGCAGAAACACCTGCTGCGGAGAGTCTGTGTGTGAGGAGGACTGGCAGCTTCAGTTTCTCATTCCAGAGACAAACCAGGTTGGTGGGATATTTGTCACCCTCCAGTTCTCTCTGTGCACGGTAAAATGGTTCGAGAAATGTCACTAAAAAGTCCAGCATGTCGGGGGAGACGCTCGTCCAGGCGCGCGCCGCGCGCCTGCTCTCTGGCTGAGTGGCTGCGCTCAGTGCGCTGCGGTTTTCACCATCTAAATTCACTCTATTAATTATTTCCTCATCAATAAACTTACTGCCTTATATTCTTTACAAGCAGATTAAAACAATTTTATATTGTGTGCATTTTTATTTAGTTTTGTTTGTGCTGTATGATTAAAAAAAACCACATCAAAGCCCGAGCCCGACCCGCGGCCCGCCAATCAAACGCAAAAATATGGCCCTACCCTACCCGAAGTCGGGTAGGGCTCGGGTAGGGTCGGGCTCGGGCAAAGAAACGACACCTCTGGCGTAGGACTCTGTATACCGGTAAGCTCCTCCCACACACCCCGCAGCAGTTTCGCATTCTGGCGTTCTGGTCCAAGTAGGTCTGGACACCAAGTGTGTCCACTTGCGTGCGTGACGAGCTTTTTGGAAGTTGAAACGCTGTTCGGTCTGAATGCACCACAAGTAGGTCTGGACACCAAGTGCGTCCACTTGCGTGCGTGACTGAGCTTTTTGGAAGTTGAAACGCTGTTCGGTCTGAATGCACCATTAGTGTGAGGTTGAGATGTTCCGGCTAGAAATAGTCAGACTCACCTCGACGCATGGCTCTGGCTCTGGAACCAGTTTCCTTGAGAGGGGTTGGATACTTTTCCACTCTGGAGTTGCTCCTGGTGAGAGGCGCCGAACGGGAGTGGGCATACTTGTTGCCCACCATCTCGGTGTCTGTATGTTGCGGTTCACCCCGGTGAACGAGATGGTAGCCTCCCTCTGTGTGGGCGGACGGGTTCTGACTGTTGTTTGTGCTTATGCGCCAAACAGCATCGCAGATTACCCACCCTTTTTGGAGTCCTTGGAGGGGGTACTGGAGAGTGCGCCTCCTGAGGTCTCTTTTGTTCTACTGGGAGACTTCAACGCTCACATGGACAATGATAGTGAGTCCTGGAGGGGTGTGGTTGGAAGGAACGGCCCCCCTGATCTGAACCCGAGTGGTGTTCTGTTATTGGATTTCTGTGCTCGTCATGGATTGTCTATAACGAACACCATGTTCAGGCTTAAGGGTGTCCATATGTGCTCTTGGCACCAGGACACCCTAGGTCGCAGCTCGATGATCGACTTTGTTGTCGTCTCATCTGATCTGCGGCCGCATGTCTTGGACACTCAGGTGAAGAGAAGGGTGGAACTGGCCACTGACCACTACCTGGTAGTGATTTGGCTCTGATGGTGGTGGAGGATGCCGGTCAGACCTGGCAGACACAAACTTATTGTGAGGGTCTGCTGGGAACGTCTGGCAGAGTCTCGCGTGAGACGGAGTTTTAACTCCCACCTCTGGGACATCTTCAAACACATTCCGGGTGAGGTTGGGGACATTAAGTCAGAGTGGGCCATGTTCCGCACCTCTATTGTCGAGGCGGCTTATAATAGCTGTGGCCGCAAGGTTGTCGGTGCCTGTCGCGGCGGTAACCCTCAAACCCGGTGGTGGACACCAGAGGTGAGGGATGCTGTCAGGCTGAAGAAGGAGTCCTATCGGGCCTTTTTGACCTGTGGGACCCCGGAAGCAGCTGATGGGTACTGGTAGTCCAAGCGGCATGCAGCTCGGATGGTCACTGAGGCAAAAACTTGGGCATGGGAGGAGTTCGGAGAGGCCATGGAGAATTACTTCCTCTTGGCTTTGAGGCGATTCTGGTCCAACATCCGGCGTCTCGGGGGGGAAGCAGTACGTTGCCAACACTATTTATAGTGGAGTTGGTGTGCTACTGACCTCAACTCGGGATGTCGTGGGTCAATGGGCAGAATACTTCAAAGACCTCCTCAATCCCACCTGCACGTTTTCTATTGAGGAAGCGGAGCCTGGGGACTTTGGATCGGGCTCTCTAATTTCTGGTGCTAAGGTCACCGAGGTGGTTAAAAAGCTCCTCGGTGGCAGAGCCCTTGGGGTGGAAGATATGCATCTAGAATTCCTTGAGGCTCTGGATATTGTGGGGTTGTGTTGGCTTACACGACTCTGCAATATTGTATGAACATCGGGCAGTTCCCCTGGATTGGCAGACTGGGGTGGTGGTCCCCCTATTCAAAAAGTGGGACCATAGAGTGTGTTCCAACTACAGGAGGATCATAATCTTAAGCCTCCCATGTAAGGTCTATTTGGGGGTTCTGGAGAGGAGGGTCCATCCGATAGTCAAACCTTGGATTCAGGAGGAGCAGTGTGGTTTTCGTCCTGGTCGTGGAACACTGGACCAGCTCTACACCCTCAGCAGGGTCCTGGAGGGTGCGTGAGAGTTTGCCCAACCAGTCTACATGTGCTTTGTGGACTTGGAGAAGGTGTTCGACCGCGTCCCTCAGGGAACCATGTTGAGGGTACTCCGGGAGTATGGGGTTCCAGGCTGTTAGGTCCCTGTACGACCGGTGTCAGAGCTTGATCCGCATTGCCAGCAGTAAGTCGGACTCGTTCCCAGTGAGAGTTGGACTCCACCAAGGTTGCCCTTTGTCACCAATTTTGTTCATAACTTTATGGACAGAATTTCTAGATGCAGCCAAGGTATTGAGGGGATCCATTTTGGTGGCCTTAGGATTGCTTCTCTGTTTTTTGCAGATGATGTGGTCCTATTGGCTTCATTAGGTCGTGATCTACAGCTTTCGCTGGAGGGGTTCACAGCCGAGTGTAACGCGGCTGGGATGAGGATCAGTTCCTCCAAATCCGAGGCCATGGTTTTGAGCTGGAAAAGGGCAGAGTGCCTTCTCTGGGTCAGGGAAAAGGTCCTGCCCCAAGTGTAGGAGTTTAAGTAAATATCTCTGTAAATAAGTAAAGAAATCTCTGACAACATTCAGTAGTGCTGAGCAGATGACCCCAAAATGTAACTAATACAACCACCTTGCAATAGAGTGTGCTGTTGCTGTAATCTGATATAAACTTTGTTAAAGGACGATAATCAGGAAGCATCTCCTTACCATCATCAAAGTCAAAGTCAAAGTGAACTTTATTGTCAAAACTGCAATATGTACAGGAAATACACAGGATTGAAATTGCATTTCTCTCTGTCCCTCGGTGCAACAGTAAACATTTAAACACTAAAACACTAAAACATTTAATAAACATAAGCATAAAATGAAATAATAAAAGTGTAATACTGTCCTGAGTTTTTGCATAGTAGTTTTTGCATAGTAGTAGTATGAAAGTATGAAAAGTTACACCAACACTAAAACACTAAACATTTAATAAACATAAGCATAAAATGAAATAACAAAAGTGTAATACTGTCCTGAGTTTTTTGCATAGTAGTATAAAAGTGTAAAAAGTATATCTATAAAATAAAATGAAAGTTCTGGCATTGACATTTGTAATAGAGTGACAAAGCAGCATATGAAGTTTATGTACACAGTATATGTATGAGGTAGTTGATATTGGTATAGAGGTAAAGTGGCATATGCAATAAGGCTAGTAAAAAATATATATATTACCAGCAGTAGTGTAGATATAAAAAGTAGTGTAAATGTAAACAGTAGTAATAAATGTAAACAGTAGTATTGAATGAAAACAGTAGTAATAAATGTAAACAGTGAATGTAAACAGTAGTATGACTATAGGCAGTAATGTAATACAAACATTAGTGCAAATATAAGAAGTAGTGCAAACTGAATGAGCACATGACCGTGAGTTGAGTGAATAACCCGTTTTGATGACACAGAGTCCAGTGTTAAAATCTTTGTGTTGTGTGGTGGTGTGTGAAAGTTTTTTGTGATTAAGGCAGTACAAGTGGGAGGGAGGGCAGAGCAGGCAGAGAGTTTAGCATCCTGACTGCCTGATGAACAGAGCTGTCATTTAGTCTGCTGGTTCGAGCCTGGAGACTCCTCAGTCTCCTCCCTGAAGGCAACAGGCTGAAGCAGCTGTGTAGTGGGTGTGTGGGATCACCTGCCATGCAGAGGGCTTTCCGAGTGAGGCGGTTGCTGTGTAAGTCCTGTAGTGAGGGGAAGGAGGTGCCATGTTGTTTGCGTTGTTTGCGTTCCCGTGGACTCCTTTTGCAAGTTCCTTGTTCTTTTATTCTGCTTTAGGTCACTGAGTTCTGTACATGTATCATTCTACATTCAG
>JBBPBX010094377.1:0-10462 GCA_038048925.1 Garcialebias charrua
GTGCAGGTGATGGTTTCCAGTGCAGGTGATGGTTTCCAGTGCAGGTGATGGTTTCCAGTGCAGGTGATGGTTTCCAGTGCAGGTGATGGTTTCCAGTGCAGGTGATGGTTTCCAGTGGAAGGTAATTACAAATTTCAGCTCTGCAGCTCTGTCTAATATTAGACTCCACCGGGCTCTGCAGACATCACCTGTTTCACCTCCAACATCCACTTCACTGGAGGAAACTGACTCCTGCAGGTCTGAGGGAGACTCCTCCTGCTCCTGCTCCTGCTCCCATCCTTCTCATTTGTTTAGCTGCTTCAGAAGCAGCCGAAGCTGCAGCTTGTCTGTTTGTTGTTCTGCAGCTGAAGGAGCCTCGGGTGAAGAAGGAGCTCCATCGACGGTTTAGTTTCATCGTTCAGAGCCGGAACGACCCGAGGACGTTCTGAAAGAGTTCAGTGTTCTCACAGAGCAGCACTCAGGAGCGTCCGCTCTGCTTTGATTTCTCTTGATGCCTGAAGAAAAGGCTGGCTGGTTCTTAACGCTGCTTCTTGTGTTCTTGACGTTTACAAGAACTCGGAACAAAGAAACAGAAGAATCTGGAAGAAATGTTGCAGCGTCAGCAAAGAGGCCAAATGGAAACTGTTTATTCCATGAAAGAGGAGAAACAGCTGAAGAGCTCCTCCACCTGACCTCCAACCAGCTGCAGCTTTCACCAAAGACGAAACGCTTGTTTTCAACCAGGTGAAAAGTTGGTTATTAATCTTTATTTAAAGGGTCAACAACAACAAACTGAACTACGAGTCATCACAGCCGGGCGCTCATCTTTCCATTCAGGAGATAAATGGTCAAATTAAAAAATATTTATGTTTTTGCGCTATTAAGAAAATATATTTTGGTGCACAACGTCGCTGAAATAAAACATAATCTCTTTTGTGAACCAATCAGAAGAGAAATATGTTCCTTCTCCACAAAACAAGCCCTTCAAATGAATTCACTGAACGTCAGAACTTCCCCGCAAACGCAGAAATGGTACGTTCCATCTAAACTTGGTGAAATTAAAAACACATAAAATAATAAAAAAAGGAAAATGTTTTAACACTTCTTTAAACAAGCTGCTGTGGTCAGATGTGGTGAAAAATGAAACTTTGATATTTAATTAACAACTCAGAGGACACGCCCCAGCAGTGAAGCACAGCGGCGGCAGCAGCATGGTGTGGGGACGAGTCAGCAGGAAGCTGGTCAGAGTTGAAGGAACTGTGTCACATCAGACGCGGATGTACCATTAAGGTAAAAGAGGCGGGTGCCTGGGGCCCCCAATCAGCATGGGCCCCGCCCCACCATGCCCCGGCCAGTCACCTACATCCCTAACATTGCTCCTGCTTGTCAATGTACGTTTAACATAAAAATAATTATAGTTACGATGAAAACGATCATTAAAAATGCAATACAATACAAGGTCGATTTCAGCTCACCCCTACTAAAATGGACTATTCCATCATGACATCGCCCAAAAATCCAGGAAGTGCTGTATGCTTGAGCGGGAAGCAGAACACAAGAGGAGAAGAAAAAAGATTTTCTTGATACAGAAAGAAAACATGAAGGAGATTTTATATTTGACCTACTTTAGCTCACTCCCTCCCTCATGCCTGGACATCTTGCTGTTCATATCGAGCCAGTGTGTGAATTCATCTCAAAGTACCACATCTCAACTACACACACTCACTTTTTCACATTGATCTAACAACTGTTCCCTGTTACAGAATATGTAATATAACGTTAAAATAATTAAAGTTGTGAAAATCTTCTAATTTAGGAAAATATATTTCTACTGTATTGCTCACATCTACCCTCTCTATTTGTTTGTGTTTATTTAGTGTTGTTGAATTTTGGTGTAAGACTTGATTTAGAGCCTTTTATTGCAATAATAAAACATGTTTTACAAAAAGACTTTAAAGGATAGTTGTACCTTAGTAGAGAAAAAAATGGTTGTTTTTATTGTCTAGTTCCCAGTACAGGTAGTCCCCGAATTACGAGCGCTCTGATCTGCGAGGTTCCAGACTTACGAGCTGCGAATTTTTGGAAAAAACGAAAAAAATACTGAGTTTTCATGTGTTTTTTCACTACAGTTAGCAAGTTAAGCATATAAACACACGTTTCCGATCATTTTTATGCACTCAAAAGTAGTTTTTAGATGAAAATAGAGTGTTTTTAGGTGCGCTGGCGAAATTTACGAACGGACTTCCGGGTTGCGAATTTTTGGAAAAAACGAAAAAAATACTGAGTTTTCATGTGTTTTTTCACTACAGTTAGCAAGTTAAGCATATAAACACACGTTTCCGATCATTTTTATGCACTCAAAAGTAGTTTTTAGATGAAAATAGAGTGTTTTTAGGTGCGCTGGCGAAATTTACGAACGGACTTCCGGGTTGCGAATTTTTGGAAAAAACGAAAAAAATACTGAGTTTTCATGTGTTTTTTCACTACAGTTAGCAAGTTAAGCATATAAACACACGTTTCCGATCATTTTTATGCACTCAAAAGTAGTTTTTAGATGAAAATAGAGTGTTTTTAGGTGCGCTGGCGAAATTTACGAGCGGACTTCCGGGTTTACGAGAGAAATGGCGGCCGTTCCAAATTACGAGATTTCCGGTTTACGAGCGCCCCCTTGTGACGGATCTCGCTCGTAAATCGGGGAATACCTGTATTAGAGTATGAACATGAACATCTTTGACCTTCAGGGCAGGGCCTAATGGTACATTTAGGCTGACTTGGGGGAGGGCCCCTTTACAAAGGTTGGCCTGGGGCCCCAAAATGTCTAAGTCCGCCACTGCATCTGAATCTGACGCGAGCTTCATTCGTCCTTTCATCTTTGAACCGATCAGAATAATCCAGGTTTTTAGGAGGAGTTCCACACAGTCGGAGGAATCCTCCACCACCTGGACAGTCATGTGGGTTTAATATAATCTGTCATCCATCAGCTCTTCTCCAGTACGTCAGTGACTCTGGTTCTCAGACAGGATCTATTTCTGTGGAAAGAGGCATAGTTGGTGAGTGATGAGCTTCCTGCCGGCCCGCAGCATCCGGAGCTCATTATCGCCTCGCTCAGGTTAAGTTGTGGATCCACCTCTGCCTCTCCTCCCAATTACCTCTCCATCAAGCGACGGCAAGCCCAGAGGAGGCGGCGAGGCCACGGGCTGACATCCTGTCTGGCTGCGGAGCGCCTGGAGCCACACGGGGCGGAGGTGCAGCTTGATGCCTCCCCCGTTCAGGTGAAGACTCCCTGAAATCACGTGGAGGAGATTCAATAGGAGCTGCGCTCAGAGGCAGACGGCTCTGTGTCGTTAATGATCTGCCATCAGTTATTCCATTAACTGGATTGAATTAGGTCAGCAGATTAAGATGATTACAAACGGACCACTTGCATCCAGTATCAAATCAACATGGATCCAGTATCTACATGATCCAGTATCAACATGGATCCAATATCTACATGGATCCAGTATCTACATGGATCCAGTATCTACATGATCCAGTATCTACATGGAGCCAGAATCGACATGGATCCAGTATCGACATGGATCCAGTATCAACATGGATCCAATATCTACATGGATCCAGTATCTACATGGATCCAGTATCTACATGATCCAGTATCTACATGATCCAGTATCTACATGATCCAGTATCTACATGGATCCAGCATCTATATGGATCCAGTATCTACATGGATCCAGTATCGACATGGAACCAGTATCTACATGGATCTAGTATTGACATGGATACAGTATCTACATGATCCAGTATCTACATGATCCAGTATCGACTTGGATCCAGAATCTACATGATCCAGTATCTACATGATCCAGTATCTACATGATCCAGCATCGACTTGGATCCAGTATCTACATGATCCAGTATCTACATGATCCAGTATCTACATGGATCCAGTATCTACATGGATCCAGTATCTACATGGATCCAGTATGTATATGGATACAGTATCTACATGATCTAGTATCTACATGGATCCAGTATATACATGATCCAGTATCTACATGATCCAGTATCTGCATGGGTCCAGTATCTACATGGATCCAGTCTTCTACATGACTCAGTATCTACATGGATCCAGTATCCACATGGATCCAGTATCTACATGGATCCAGGATCTACAGTACATGATCCAGTATCTACATGGATCCAGTATCTACATGGATCCAGTATCTACATGATCCAGTATCTACATGGTTCCAGTATCGACATGGATCCAGTATCTACATGGATCCAGTATCTACATAATCCAGTGTCTGCATGGTTCCAGTATCGACATGGATCCAGTATCGACATGGATCCAAGATCTACAGTACATGATCCAGTATCTACATGGATCCAGTATCTACATGGATCCAGTATCTACATGATCCAGTATCTACATGGTTCCAGTATCGACATGGATCCAGTATCTACATGGATCCAGTATCTACATGATCCAGTATCTGCATGGTTCCAGTATCTACATGGATCCAGTATCAACATGGATCCAGGATCTACAGTACATGATCCAGTATCTACATGGATCCAGTATCTACATGATCCAGTATCTACATGGTTCCAGTATCGACATGGATCCAGTATCTACATGGATCCAGTATCTACATGATCCAGTATCTACATGATCCAGTATCTACATGATCCAGTATCTACATGGATCCAGCATCTACATGGATCCAGTATCAACATGGATCCAGTATGTATATGGATACAGTATCTACATGATCTAGTATCTACATGGATCCAGTATCTAAATGATCCAGTATCTGCATGGGTCCAGTATCGACATGGATCCAGGATCTACAGTACATGATCCAGTATCTACATGGATCCAGTATCTACATGGATCCAGTATCTACATGGATCCAGTATGTATATGGAGTATCCAGTATCTACATGATCCAGTATCTGCATGGGTCCAGTATCGACATGGATCCAGGATCTACAGTACATGATCCAGTATCTACATGGATCCAGTATCTACATGATCCAGTATCTACATGGTTCCAGTATCGACATGGATCCAGTATCTACATGGATCCAGTAACTACATGATCCAGTATCTACATGATCCAGTATCTACATGGATCCAGTATCTACATGGATCCAGTATCTACATGGATCCAGTATGTATATGGATACAGCATCTACATGATCTAGTATCTACATGGATCCAGTATCTACATGATCCAGTATCGACATGGATCTAGGATCTACAGTACATGATCCAGTATCTACATGGATCCAGTATCTACATGATCCAGTATCTACATGATCCAGTATCTACATGGATCCAGTATCTACATGGATCCGGTATCTACATGGATCCAGTATGTATATGGATACAGTAACTACATGATCTAGTATCTACATGGATCCAGTATCTACATGATCCAGTATCTACATGGATCCAGTAACTACATGATCCAGTATCTACATGATCCAGTATCTACATGGATCCAGTATCTACATGGATCCAGTATCTACATGGATCCAGTATTCATTCAACCTTTATTTATACAGGCTAGCCTCGTTGAGTCACGGGGACTCATTTACAAGAGGGACCTGTCTCACTCACACCAAACAACCATCCACTCTCACACTCACACCTAGGGTCAATTTAGAGTCACCAATCAGCCTAACAAGCATGTTTTTTGGTCTGTGGGAGGAAACCGGAGTACCCGGAGGAAACCCACGCATGCACGGGGAGAACATGCAAACTCCACCCAGAAAGGCCCCAGACCGGGATTTGAACCGGCAACCTTCTCGCTGAGAGGCAGCAGCTCTACCAGTTGTGCCACCGTGCTGCCCATGTATGTATATGGATACAGCATCTACATGATCTAGTATCTACATGGATCCAGTATCTACATGATCCAGTATCTACATGGTTCCAGTATCGACATGGATCCAGTATCTACATGGATCCAGTAACTACATGATCCAGTATCTACATGATCCAGTATCTACATGGATCCAGTATCTACATGGATCCAGTATCTACATGGATCCAGTATGTATATGGATACAGCATCTACATGATCTAGTATCTACATGGATCCAGTATCTACATGATCCAGTATCTACATGGTTCCAGTATCGACATGGATCCAGTATCTACATGGATCCAGTAACTACATGATCCAGTATCTACATGATCCAGTATCTACATGGATCCAGTATCTACATGGATCCAGTATCTACATGGATCCAGTATGTATATGGATACAGCATCTACATGATCTAGTATCTACATGGATCCAGTATCTACATGATCCAGTATCTGCATGGGTCCAGTATCGACATGGATCTAGGATCTACAGTACATGATCCAGTATCTACATGGATCCAGTATCTACATGATCCAGTATCTACATGATCCAGTATCTACATGGATCCAGTATCTACATGGATCCGGTATCTACATGGATCCAGTATGTATATGGATACAGTAACTACATGATCTAGTATCTACATGGATCCAGTATCTACATGATCCAGTATCTGCATGGGTCCAGTATCGACATGGATCCAGTATCAACATGGATCCAGTATCGACATGGATCCAGTATCGACATGGATCCAGTATCGACATGGATCCAATATCTATATGGCAGCACGGTGGCACAACTGGTAGAGCTGCTGCCTCTCAGCGAGCAGGTCCCCGGTTCAAATCCCGGTCCGGGGGCCTTTCTGGGCGGAGTTTGCATGTTCTCTCCGTGCGTGGGTTTCCTCCCACAGTCCAAAAACATGCATGTTAGGCCGATTGGTAACTCTAAATAGACCCTGGATGTGAGTGAGACAGGTCCCTCTTGTAAATGAGTCCCCGTGGCTCAATGAGGCTAGCCTGTATAAATAAAGGTTGAATGAATGAATCTACATGATTCAGTATCGACATGGATCCAGTATCTACATGATCCAGTATCTACATGATCCAGTATCTGCATGGGTCCAGTATCTACAGGATCCAGTATCGACATGGATCCAGGATCTACAGTACATGATCCAGTAACTACATGGATCCAGTATCTACATGATCCAGTATCTACATGATTCAGTATCTACATGGATCCAGTATCTACATGGATCCAGGATCTACAGTATATGATCCAGTATCTACATGATCCAGTATCTACATGATTCAGTATCCACATGGATCCAGTATCTACATGGATCCAGGATCTACAGTACATGATCCAGTATCTACATGATCCAGTATCTACATGATCCAGTATCTGCATGGGTCCAGGATCTACATGGATCCAGGATCTACAGTACATGATCCAGTATCTACATGATCCATTATCTACATGATCCAGTATTTACATGGATTCAGGATCTACAGTACATGATCCAGGATCTACATGATCCAGTATCTACATGATCCAGTATCTGCATGGGTCCAGTATCTACATGGATCCAGTATCTACATGGATCCACATGATTCAGTATCCACATGGATCCAGTATCTACAGTATCTACATGGATCCAGTATCCACATGGATCCAGTATCCACATGGATCCAGTATCCACATGGATCCAGTAGCTACATGGATCCAGTATCTACATGGATCCAGTATCTAAATGGATCCAGTATCTCTACATGATCCAGTATCTACATGGATTCAGTATCTACATGGATCCAGTATCTACATGGATCCAGTATCTACATGATCCAGTATCTACATGGATCCAGTATCTACATGGATCCTGCCTCAGACAGAGAACAATTCGTGAAACTTGGTTCATAAAATAAAAATAAAAAATGTTAAACATTTTGCTGCCTCCACAGGATCATCAGGGACCATCTATGGTCTGTGGTTTAAACAATACCAGAGCGGAAAGACAGGGGAGCAATTGCTACTGCACATCAATCTGGGAAGGGTCAAAGGTCATTTCCAAATATCTGGAGTCAAAAAATCCAACGGTTCAATGGAAAACAACATTTGAGACAGCTGACAATCTCCACAGGAGTGGCAAAAAGTCACCCTGAAGGTCAGACTGTGCACCGTTCAGAGAAATGAGCTTCACGCTCTACAGGCCACAGTTAGCAACTCAAAGGTCAAAGGTCATGGCTTGTTTGGAAGTGGCTGCAGGAGAATTTATCTAAAAACAACACGGCAGCATAAGGTCAAATATCACCACATTTAAAAATGGAACCATTTCTCAGTTTGAAGATTTCTTACATTTAATCTGTGAATTAAAAAAATGAGTGTATGAGATTCCAAATCGTTTTGCTCAGTGTCCGTGTCATCATTTGAAATCAAACATTGTTTGTTCTGCGGGAACAAACAGCTTCCTCATCGTTCTTCTGGACCGAGTGTCCACCCCAAACAAACACCCCCCTCCCTCCACAAACCAACTGCTGCGCCACCGTGGGGGCGAGGGAGGAGACATGAAATATTCATCCAGTCAGACCTGAGGAGAAGCTGAGGTCTGAAGGCTGAGTTTGGATTCAACGTTTCATTTCTGCGTCATCTTCCTCTGCCTCAGTTCTTCATGTCTTTTATTTTATTTACTTTTTCTCTTTGGGCCTTTAAAGAAGTGGGGCAGACAACAAACACAAAATGAGATCAGAGACATGTCCACACTGTTTCTTCCCCACAGGCTGTGAGAAATATTCTGATTCCTTGTGAAACCTCAAAGGAAGCAGGGCTGCACCTCTTTTCAGTTTAAAACATGTTTAAACACTGAACTCCACCTGCTGGAGCTGCAGTGGAAGTTCAGTCATGTCTAAAAACCAAACGTGAAATTTGGCTGTAGTAGCAACCAGTGGTGTATGTGATACAGACAGAGTATCAGTATACCCACTAGAAAAGCTTGGGAACTTCAGTATGCTATACCCCAATGATACTAGCCCATGTCATGTGTCATTGTCAACATATTTGGAACATTTTATAGACACATTAGCAGGTCTGTCTTGTAAATGAATCCTTGAGGCTCGATGGGAACTAACCTGTATGTTTATGTTTATTAAATTTGTTCATTTTTTTTTACAAAAGAAACAATACAAGACAATCCCATAAATGATAATGTACAAAATATAAAAAAATGAAAGGTAGCAGAAAGAAGAATAAATCTTATTATATCTGCCCCTTTTTTCCAACAATCAGATTAAACAATAATAATCTTCAACCAACAGTACAAAATGACTAACTCTTTCTAATTTTCTAACTAATACAATACACATTACGCTATTTCATTTTATATATTTTATTAAATTTGTTCTTTTTTTTTTACAAAAGAAACAATACAAGACAATCTCATAAATGATAATGTACAAAATATAAAAAAATGAAAGGTAGCAGAAAGAAGAATAAATCTTATTATATCTGCCCCTTACTTCCAACAATCAGATTAAACAATAATAATCAACCATGTAAACAATAATAATCTTCAACCAACTTTTTCCAACAATCAGATTAAACAATAATAATCTTCAACCAACAGTACAAAATGACTAACTCTTTCTAATTTTCTAACTAATACAATACACATTACGCTATTTCATATATATTTTTTAACACATTTGTTTTGATCATTTTCTTAAATGTAAACATTGACTTGGCATTTTTAACTACATTCTCCAAGCCATTCCATAATCTAATTCCCTGGATTGAGGTAGAACGTCCCTTCAAACTAGTTCTGAATTGTGGTTTTACAAACATCTCTGTCCCCTTAAGATTATAACAACTTTGTCTTTTAACAAAATGCATTTGGATATTTAAAGGTAATGCATTATTTTGAGCCCTATACATAACTGATAAAATATTATAGTCTACCAAATCATGGAACTTCAATAACTTCAGTTGATAAAATAATGTACTTGATGGATGACGGTAATGTTTTCTAGTGATAATTCTTACAGCTCTTTTCTGTAATACAAAAATAGGCTTTGTGATTGTTTTACACGCATTCCCCCAAACATCAATACAATAGATTAAGTGTGGAACAATGATTGTGTTATACAACAAATACAGAGCTTTATCATTCAATAGGTCTCTGACTTTGTACAGTACTGCAATCGATTTAGCTATTTTTATTCTTACAGAATTTATGTGTTGTTTCCATGTCAGTTTGTCATCAATGATAACACCCAAAAACTTCACCTCACTCACTCTACAAATCTCAACACCCTCAATTTTGAGTGGAACATCAACAGTTTTCTTTTTATTACTGAATATCATGTAATTAGTTTTTTCTAGATTTAATGATAATTTATTTATTTTAAACCAAGTTTGTATCTTGACAAATTCTGTCTTTATCAATTCCAACATTTGTTCTATATCTTCACCTAAACAGAAAAATGTGGTATCATCAGCAAAAAGTACACATTTAAGGAGTCCTGACACATTTACCAAGTCATTCACATATAAAATAAATAGCTTTGGTCCAAGTACAGAGCCTTGGGGAACTCCACATGTGATAT
>JBBPBX010094378.1:0-13385 GCA_038048925.1 Garcialebias charrua
AGGGCTGGGCGATATGGAAAAAATCATATATCACGATATGGACTTTTTTATATCACGATAACGATATATATCACGATATATACAACACGATGTGTGTGTGTGTGTGTGTACAGCAAAAATTTGGACCAAAGTTTTTTTATTTTATTATTTTACTACAGATAGTTACATTTATAAGAATGTGAACAAAAAGAACAAGGAAATTTGGACCAAAGTAGAAACTAGATCTACCTAAGATCTACCTTAATTCAAGGAGTACGATTATGGAATGACTTAATGCCAAATGACAAATGTTAAGGAAGCCAAATCATTCCTTGTATTTAAGAAACTGGTAAAAAATGAATTGCTAAAAAAATATAAATGAATCTAATTTAATGTGTGATATATGTGAATTGAAAATTGACTGAGTTATTTACTTATTTTGTTATTATAGAAAATATTGTTTGAACTGTTATTAGATGAATAAGGAGCAGATTTAATAAGATTTATTCTTCATCTGCTACCTTTCATTTTATTTATTTTTTTCTATTATGAATACGTTAATTGTTGTATTTCATTTTATAAAATGAATAAACTAACAAACAAACAAACAACTCCTTTTCTACTTTGGTCCAAATTTTTCCTGCAGGTGGCGGTAAAACAACAGCTGCTAATGAAACTCACGAAGAAGAAATCCGCTCTGAAGTTTGAGTAAACAAAGCAAGAAACAGAAAAGAGAAAACGTTGCGTTTGATTGCGGTTCTGTTGTGTCTCTGGTCTGTTTTGTATTGGTTAACTGGACCCGAGTTCGGACTCGGTTGGACTCTGGGTTCGTGTCCTCTGGACCCATTTTGTCTCCGAGTTTCAGCGGAGCGAAATAATGGAAGCTAACAAGGTGAGCTTCCCCCTCTTTTTGGTAAAAGTTATTCTTCTTGGGCTGCCTGTGCAGCTGTTTTCTCCTTGTTGAGATCTATGGTTGAGACACCGGCTTCATGCGCCTGCGTCTCTGTTGCTCTCGAGTTTAACCACGTAAAGCATGTGTCGCAAACCCGCGCGTGCGTCAAACATAAAGCCGCGCCGTCATCTCGCAAAACCACAATATGAAGCTTATTTGCG
Organism: Garcialebias charrua; assembly: GCA_038048925.1. Lineage (NCBI taxonomy): Eukaryota > Metazoa > Chordata > Actinopteri > Cyprinodontiformes > Rivulidae > Garcialebias > Garcialebias charrua. The sequence continues at coordinate 1,093 of JBBPBX010094378.1, forward strand.
ACAGTTATTTTTTTATTCTTATTTATCACGATAGAGACGATAGAAGGAAAGTAGCACGATAGACACGTTTCTATCGTCCCCACGATATATATCGTCATATCGCACAGCCCTAGGCTCCAGCTTTCTCTGTCTGTTCCTAAACATTTCTCTCTGCTGCTGGCTGTAACCTTGGGTCGCGATAACACAAGCTCACTCCTCTCTTTGATCCTGCTTTAAGTTCTAAGCTGTGGCTGGAACGGAAGAGTCTGCAGAGTTTGGAAGGAACCAGCAAGTTCCTCAGAGTTTGCTGGGAGCTTCTAAAGAGATGTGAACCTTCCCAAAGGGCTGTGGTACGCTTGGTCAAGAGCTAACGACCTTCGTCATCCAGCTGGGACTGATAACTTGCTGTTATGAGTCCACTTCGAATGAGCGTAAGCTCAAACTTTGTTATTCCTTCCTGGAATAATTTATCTTGAGCCAAAAAACCACGATTGCCACGACTTCTGCCGACGAAAGCGAGTATCACCGACACCGACAAGGTAAACACGCGTGGAGTCCAGCTTGGACTTGCGGGACCGACGACTCGTCAGTCTAAAGCTGATCACAGCTCTTTACCAGAACCAAGGCGGACGTCTTAAGGTAAAGGAGCCGCTGTTTGCTTGCTGGAGGTGTGATGATATCTTAGCTGGACGCGTACGGAAGAGTGTCATCTGGTTTCATAAATGCAAGATAAACTTCCTCTCTTAACCTCCCAATTCTTCTTAAATCTTCCTCCTATTCTTTCCCCTCTCAATCTAAGCTGGAAACTAATTAAGTTTAAAGAGCCCTCAGACTAAATATGTTTAACACCTTGTATTTAGGTCTGTTGTGTTGAATTTAACTGTGCTGACGTATTAAATTGAAAGAAAGTGAAATCATGTCAATCAAGTGTAATGGTGTTGATTTTAGTTGATTTATTTTAAATAAATGGTAGTGTCTCCTGGCATACCAAACTAAAATCACCGTTTTCTGTCACTTAATGGCTATGGTTATTTATCCATCACAAAGATCACAGAAATATTGAATAAACTGAAAAAGAAAAGAATCCGTGAATTTACTATTCAATCTGAATAAGTAGATTAATTAAGGATAAAGAGGTCAGCTTAATACTGACCCCTGTTAAAATCCTTTAGTTACATCTGGGTGACACTATATGTGTTTAAAGACACTATATGTGTTTAAAGACACAATATATGGTCTCCCTCATGTTTGGATCTGGTTCAGTCTAATGAGTCACTAAAGTAACCTGGTTCACTTTATGGATCTGGTTCAGTCTAATGAGTCACTAAAGTAACCTGGTTCACTTTATGGATCTGGTTCAGTCTAATGAGTCACTAATAATAATAATAATAATGATGAATTCAATTTATAACGCACTTTTCATTAATGAAAATCTCAAAGTGCTACAAGGTGCAACAGAATTAAATGTCAACAAAACAAATAATAAAACAGTTAAAATCAATACAGGTAGCCCTCTAGTTACGTCAGGGATAGGGACCTACGTGTGTGACTTAGGTCGATGTTGTCGTACCTCGCGGACCAAAAACACCTGCCTGTCGTAGGTCCGCGTTTCTGACATAGGTCGCGGCTATACCGCTAACGGAGCGCCGCACACATATTTAATGGCATGAGACTGAAAAAGGAGACATACTAGGCCATGAACATGCACAGAACTGTACAGTAAATGAATACAGTACTGTACAAATAATAAAAAAATATAATGTCTTACTTTGAGCTGGTCAAAGCCTGCCTTCGTCTTATAGCATCAGCTCGGGTGAGAGCTCCCACAGCTTCCTTACGCTCCACACGCACACACGTGGTCAAAACTGTTTAAAAGAATGACTGTTAGCTTCTTAACTTCATACATTTGGAGCCAGAAAGAAAAAAAAACTTACTGAAAGCCGTTTCTCCGCGATGTTCCTCCCTCCAAAACAGCTGCTCGGCGTTAGCTACGGTTAGGCCGCGCCAGTAGCAGCACTGGTTAGCATGTCAGTTCATTCAAAAAGGCTGTCGGCTTTGTATCTCCGCGTTAGCTCGGTGTCCCCCGACTGCCAGGCGGACATTTGCGGCGAGCTCGCGGCCGCAGATGGCTCCTCCGCGGCATGTCGGCTCGGTGTCTTCGCCTGTGTTAGCTGCTCTGTTAGCTGCTGTCGTTAGCATGTCGGGCGGCGTTGTGGCCGCCGATCGCGGGGCGATCCGCGGCTGCTCCTCCGGGCCTGAGACGTCCACAGAGTTGGCCGAGTGTTTCCAGCAAATTTATCCGTATGAGGCAACCCTGAACGGACACACGGTCCTCAGTAGCCTCTGGAGCTCCTCCATTGACCGGACCGGTTGTAACATGACGACCGGAAACGACCGGAAACGACCGGAAGTTGCGTAAATACGATCAGATTGTAATTAAAAACGAAATATTAATAATTATACTTTATTTATAAAGCCATTTAAAACAACCACAGCCGCAACAAAGTGCTATACACATGAAATTAATAACATTTAAACACAAAAAAAAAATAATAATAATAATAATTATATTTTTTTTTAATCATATTTTTATTAAATATGATAAAATCGTAAGTCTGAGTTGCCGTAGGTCGCAGGTGACGTAGGTCGAGGGTTTGCTGTAACAGTATCAGCTAAGATCAAAAGTAGAATCATGAGGAGGTAGAGTATGCTCGGTTGAAAAGAAAGGTCTTCAAGCCGCTCTTAAAGTCAACCACAGATTGTGGGGCTCTCAGACAGTCAGGAAGAGAGTTCCACAGGCGGGGGGCAGCCACACTGAAAGCCCGGTCTCCCATGGTCTTTAATTTGGTTCTCGGAATGTGAAGGAGATTACTGTTCTGTGACCGCAGCGAACGGGTGGATGAGTATGGAATAAGAATATCCTTCAGATAATCCGGTGAAGTTCCGTGTAAGCACTGATGTGTAATGAGAGCAGTTTTGTACTGAATTCTGTAGGCGACAGGAAGCCAATGAAGGTTATGGAGAATGGGCGTAATATGTTCAAATTTACGAACTCTCAACAAGATCCTTGCTGCACTGTTTTGAATATATTGAAGTTTCTGAAGGTTTTTGCCAGGGATTCCAATAAACAGGGAGTTGCAGTAGTCGAGCCTGGAGGAGACAAAAGCATGGACGAGCTTCTCAGCATCGGAAAAAGTTAGAGATGGGCGAAGTCTGGAGATGTTTCGAAGATGGAAGAAGCAAGTTTTAAACAGATGTTTAATGTGATTTTCAAATGTAAGATTGGAGTCCATTTTTATTCCAAGATTAGTAACAGAGGTGGAGAGGGTGATGTCTTGTCCAGAAAAGGAAAGTCTTGTTATAGGAGATGTCTGTACCTGGTGAGGGGTGCCAATCAGTATGGCCTCAGTCTTGGAGCAGTTTAATTGAAGAAAGTTCTGATTCATCCATGCCCTAATTGCCTCCAGGCAGGCAGAGAGGGCAGTGAGTGAAGATGGAGATGACAAGGTGGAAGATGAGGATGCTCCAGTCCTGATGTAAAGCTGTGTATCGTCGGCATAACAGTGAAAAGAAATGTTGAACTGATTAATAATTTGACCTAAAGGCAGCATGTAAAGGGAAAACAGCAGGGGCCCCAGAACCGACCCCTGAGGGACACCACAGGAGACACAGACTGTCTGGGACGTGGCGTTGCCAAGACTAACACATTCCAGCCTATTGGAGAGGAAAGATTTGAACCAGTCCAGGACGGTGTCGCAGAGACCGACCTCCACATGAAGACGGTGGAGGAGGATACTATGGTCCACAGTGTCGAAGGCTGCAGTGAGGTCAAGGAGGACAAGGATGGAGGGAGAGCCAGTGTCAGCAGCCAAGAGGACATCATTGGTAACTCTCAGCAATGCAGTCTCTGTACTGTGAGCTGCCCTGAATCCAGACTGGAACTTCTCATACAGGGAGTGTTGTTGTAGGTGATCCTGCAGCTGAGCAGCAACTGCTTTTTCCAGCACTTTAGACAGAAAAGGGAGGTGTGAAATTGGGCGGTAATTAGAAAAAATGTCGGGATCCAAATTAGATTTTTTCAGAAGAGGCCTAATGATGGCGGTTTTTAGAGGCAGTGGAACATGACCAGATTGTAGAGACTGATTTATTATTTGAGTGATAAGTGGGCCTATTGCAGAATGATTGGTTTTTATGAGAGACGAGGGGAAAGGATCCAGGGCGCAGGATGAAGGCTTCATTTTCTTGATGATGGCCTCCACCTCACTCTGAACAACTTCGTCAAAGCTGTTTAGGGTCCCAGAATGCAGACGGGTGGGTGGCACACTGAGAACGGGGAGGTTGTGGAGCTGAGATCTGATAGTGTCAACTTTGGTTTTAAAAGATGAAAGAAACAGGTCGCATTTTTGAGCAGAGTCCTCAAGAGTTTGCTTAATGGGATTAAGCAGACGAGTGATTGTGGAGAAGAGCTGTTTAGAGTTTCCAGGGCAGGTGTTGATGATGTTAGAATAATATTTGGAGCGTGCTTCTCTAAGAGAATAGGCGTACGCTTTCTGATGTTCTTTATATGCCTGCTTATGCACAGAGAGACCAGATGATTTTACACGTCTCTCAATAGCACGGCCAGTTGCCTTCATCTTGCGCAGCTCATCAGTGTACCAAGGGGCTGAACGCGAGAAAGACACCAGTCTTGTCTTCAAGGGGGCGTGTAGGTCCAGGAGCTCCCGAAGAGATTGGTTGTAGTAATCCACAGAGTCATCTGCAGAAGGATGATTGACAGCGGTCAGGGTGTGAAGATCTGCAGACAGAACATCAAGGGAAATGTTTTTAAGGTCGCGGAACTGGATGGGTCGTTTTGGGTTTGAAGCAGGCGAAGATGAAGGCACTTCCAGGGAGATGACCCTGTGGTCTGAGACACCCAGGTCATATACAGATAAATTATTGATGAGTACAGTGTCTGTAATCACCAAATCCAGAGTATGCCCCCTGCTGTGCGTAGGGGCGTCAACATGTTGAGTGAGATTAAGAGAGTCCAAAAGAGACTTAAAATCTGTTGCCAGAGGTGAAGAAGAGTTGTCCACGTGGATATTAAAGTCGCCAAGAAAAATGGTCTTCACAGGGGAGGTGCAGAAAAAAGTGAGGAGGTCATGCATCTCTAAGTTAAATGAAACATGCGGTTTGGGAGGTCTATAAATTAATATAACATTCATCAAGAGTGGGGCTTTGAAGCTGAAAGCCAGACATTCAAAAGAAGAAAAGTCCTGAGAAGACAGATGAGACAATTTTAAATTATTGCGATAAATTACTGCCAGACCACCACCGCGGCCAGTGCTGCGGGCTCTCTGCAGATAACTGTATCCAGAGGGACATGCCTCATTCAGAGAACTGAACACCTCTGGTTGGTGCCACGTCTCTGTAAGACACATGAGGTCCAAGTTCTTCTCCAGAATGTGATCATGAATTAAACATGACTTGTTGGAAAGAGACTGCACATTGAAAAGTTCTAATTTAATACCAGTTGGAATAGGAGCTTTTTGAACCGGTTTAAGCAGACTGAAGTCCACTCCACGTTTTCCTCGCCACTTCGTGCGCAGAGGACTACAAAGGCCTACAGACGCAGCGTTCTGATGACGACACCGAGGTGCGACACGTCTTTCAGCCCAGACAGTACTAATCGAATCCGAGTTCGCTTGAGAATAAACGGTTTTCTTTCGAGAGCTTCTATGGATGTAACGAGGTCTACGCAGAAGTCCCAGTTGTTTGATGGTGGAAACAGAAAGAGGAATGGAGCAGTTGTTAAGTTCAAACAACTGCGAAGCGGAATACGTCAACATCCACGAGCCGGTGGAGGCTAGCACAGAGCTAGCCGCTAGCAGCAGGCCCACGGCTCCGAAAAAGAAATACAAGAAGCAGAGAGATGCAACTCGAACGAGCATTACCTTGAAGGAGTACAGGAGAGAGTCCAGAACAGTCCAAAGAACACAGGAAGTTGAGAGAGGCAGCAGGTAAGCGAACACTAAGTGCAGCTACGTGGTTCTCGAAGCTAAATTCGTGTTGAAGCTAGCGGGAGCTAGCAGCTCCTACTAGTGAAATTCCGGTTAGACTAGTAAAGTTTTCTATCTAATGAATCCAGCAAACAAGTCAAATCTTGGCTTCGCCACGGTCTCCCATCCTGAGCAAGCACAGTGAAAAGGAAAAACTCCCTTTTAAAAGGAAGAAACCTCTAGCAGACCCTAGGCTCAGGACAAGCGGTCATCTGCTTTGACCGGCAACTTATCATGTTTGCAGACCCACAACGCAGTCAGAAAAGACAGTTGCTCTAAAACTAACTAACTAAAACACAAAACTTAATCACAGAAAGGTAGAAATATCCGCGTCCGCTCGTACAGGACAGAGACGTACAGGTGCTGTACACAGGCAAAACGCCTGACGTAATCTGGTCAAGAAAGGTAGAAAGTAGGGGTGGGCGATATGGCTCAAAAATTATATCGTGATATTTCAGAGTATATCACGATAACGATAAATTTCGTGATATAACCCAAAAAAAAAAAAGTATTTATTTGACAAAATTAACTTAACATGTTGCTTTGCAGTATTATATAACATTTTAAAAAACAACAAGGGCTAATTTGACTGAAATTACTTTATTTAGTTAAGTATTTAGTCTCCAAGTAAAACTACACCTGCACTTTAGTTTTTGTGGTGTTTTTTTTATCTATATTTTGTGCAGACTTTTCAATCTAAATAACAGATCATTTTTAAAGTGCAGGTGTAGTTTCCTAAAACAACTAGCCTAAATACAATTAAGCTTAAGATTTTTTGAGCATAAATGAAACATACAACAAATTATATGTGCTTTTGTTCACGCCTCCACCAGCAACAACCTAAAACAAATTAAACCTCTAGCCAACAACATACACCAAGCAACAACAAAGAATAAACATGTAGATGAATTTATCTATTCCACCCATTCCATCCAAAACCAAAGGCTTTAAAAAAAGAAGAAAAAAAAAAGAAAAGAAAAAGCTTTTCAGGAGTGAAATGCAGCACTTCCATACTGTATAAGGTATGCACTTCTCATCTCTGCAGGGGATTGGCTCTGCTTGAACCACCTGTGTGACGTCACACATGAGCAGACATGTCACACATGAGCGTTTGGACAAATAAGAAAATTAAGGTGTAAGTCACCAGTTCAACCCATAGAACTACCGTAAACACGTTTTTAGACCAAATATTGCCGATTTACACAGATACACACAATTATGTGAGAATAAACACAGCCATAGTGCTAGATAACATTTTAAACACATTCTAGGGAGTTTATCAGCTAAAAAAGTTAATTTTGGGTTTAGTTCCACTTTAAATGAGCTGTAACTTCTACAAGTTGATCAGCTGACGTGAAACTTGTTCATGTTTCAGCTTCATCTGTTCATGCAAGAATGTGTGATTCCTCTACTGATTCATTTTTTAAACTGAACTGTGTCTGATGGAGTGAGTGGAGCCGCGCGTGTTTAACAGTTTACAGAGGTGGACACGCTGCACCGCGGCTGCTCGGAGCAGAGCGGAGCAGAGCGGGGCGGGGGAGGGGGGGACAGCTGTCTGTGCTTACAGAGCAGGGGGGGAGAGAAGCTGAGACGCGCGCGTTGTTTTTAACATTTTAGCAGTAACTAATTAGCGTTTTACACCACTACAGACTGTTGGAGGGGAGGTGCGCAGTTGTTAAAAGCGCTCGGGTGTTAAGGGGCGGGGCGCCCTGACGTATTACGTCATGAAATTAGCATATCATGATATAAGTTTTTTGCCCGGGCAAGCTTTTTATACCGGTATTACCGGTAACGATATGATATGGCCCAGCCCTAGTAGAAAGGTTCAAAGAAATGTCTGCGTCGGCTCGTACAGGTGCTGTACGCAGGCCAAGGCCTGCCGCACTCTGTTCAAGAAAGGTAGAAAGGTTCAAAGAAAGGTAGAAATGTCCGCGTCAGCTCGTACAGGTGCTGTACACAGGCAAAATGCCTGCCGCACTCTGCAAACGAGAAAGGTAGAAATGTCCAACAAGGCTCGGTGAAAAAAAACACAGCAGAAAGTAATAAAAAAGGCTTCAAAGAGCAAAAAGTACGAGGAGCAGCGGCAGCCAAAATGTGCCCGCGTCCGCTTCCTCCACAGGTGCTCTGTGTCTAAAGTAAAGTAACTCGGTTCACTTTATGGATCTGGTTCAGTCTAATGAGTCACTAAAGTAACCCGGTTCAATTTATGGATCAGGGTCAGTCTAATGAGTCACTAAAGTAACCCGGTTCACTTTACGGATCAGGGTCAGTCTAATGAATCACTAAAGTAACCCGGTTCACTTTATGGATCTGGGTCAGTCTAATGAGTCACTAAAGTAACCTGGTTCACTTTATGGATCTGGGTCAGTCTAATGAGTCACTAAAGTAACCCGGTTCACTTTATGGATCAGGGTCAGTCTAATGAATCACTAAAGTAACCTGGTTCACTTTATGGATCAGGGTCAGTCTAATGAGTCACTAAAGTAACCCGGTTCACTTTATGGATCTGAGTCAGTCTAATGAGTCACTAAAGTAACCGGTTCACTTTATGGATCTGAGTCAGTCTAATGAGTCACTAAAGTAACCTGGTTCACTTTATGGATCTGAGTCAGTCTAATGAGTCACTAAAGTAACCCGGTTCACTTTATGGATCTGGGTCAGTCTAATGAGTCACTAAAGTAACCCGGTTCACTTTATGGATCTGGGTCAGTCTAATGAGTCACTAAAGTAACCCGGTTCACTTTATGGATCTGGGTCAGTCTAATGAGTCACTAAAGTAACCCGGTTCACTTTATGGATCTGAGTCAGTCTAATGAGTCACTAAAGTAACCCGGTTCACTTTATGGATCTGGGTCAGTCTAATGAGTCACTAAAGTAACCTGGTTCACTTTATGGATCTGGGTCAGTCTAATGAGTCACTAAAGTAACCCGGTTCACTTTATGGATCTGGGTCAGTCTAATGAGTCACTAAAGTAACCTGGTTCACTTTATGGATCTGGGTCAGTCTAATGAGTCACTAAAGTAACCCGGTTCACTTTATGGATCAGGGTCAGTCTAATGAGTCACTAAAGTAACCCGGTTCACTTTATGGATCAGGGTCAGTCTAATGAGTCACTAAAGTAACCCGGTTCACTTTATGGATCAGGGTCAGTCTAATGAGTCACTAAAGTAACCTGGTTCACTTTATGGATCAGGGTCAGTCTAATGAGTCACTAAAGTAACCTGGTTCACTTTATGGATCAGGGTCAGTCTAATGAATCACTAAAGTAACCCGGTTCACTTTATGGATCTGAGTCAGTCTAATGAGTCACTAAAGTAACCTGGTTCACTTTATGGATCTGAGTCAGTCTAATGAGTCACTAAAGTAACCCGGTTCACTTTATGGATCTGAGTCAGTCTAATGAGTCACTAAAGTAACCCGGTTCACTTTATGGATCTGAGTCAGTCTAATGAGTCACTAAAGTAACCCGGTTCACTTTATGGATCTGGGTCAGTCTAATGAGTCACTAAAGTAACCCGGTTCACTTTATGGATCTGAGTCAGTCTAATGAGTCACTAAAGTAACCCGGTTCACTTTATGGATCTGAGTCAGTCTAATGAGTCACTAAAGTAACCTGGTTCACTTTATGGATCTGAGTCAGTCTAATGAGTCACTAAAGTAACCCGGTTCACTTTATGGATCTGAGTCAGTCTAATGAGTCACTAAAGTAACCCGGTTCACTTTATGGATCTGGGTCAGTCTAATGAGTCACTAAAGTAACCCGGTTCACTTTATGGATCTGGGTCAGTCTAATGAGTCACTAAAGTAACCCGGTTCACTTTATGGATCTGGTCAGTCTAATGAGTCACTAAAGTAACCTGGTTCACTTTATGGATCTGGGTCAGTCTAATGAGTCACTAAAGTAACCTGGTTCACTTTATGGATCTGGGTCAGTCTAATGAGTCACTAAAGTAACCTGGTTCACTTTATGGATCTGGGTCAGTCTAATGAGTCACTAAAGTAACCTGGTTCACTTTATGGATCTGAATCAGTCTAATGAATCACTAAAGTAACCTGGTTCACTTTATGGATCTGGGTCAGTCTAATGAATCAGTAACTGGTTCACTTTATGGATCTGAGTCAATCTAATGAATCACTAAAGTAACTCGGTTCACTTGAGTCGTTCTCTCTTTGTTTGTTTTGGATCAGCACAGAGAGTAAGAAGTAACTCCTTTATCTTCCAGAAAACTGCTACTAACTTGTAACAAAGTCACTGGAGAGAAAGAATAAAGACACAAACCTAAAAGATGCAGTTGATGGTTGGGACTGAAAACAGCATCTAACATGTGTCTTGCTCCGTTTGTTCCTGAGCTGCAGCTCTACTTCCAAAATCCTCAGACTTTTCTTCTTCCTCTGCTTCCAGCTGTTTGAGCCGCTGTCTCCACATCTGTTCACTTCCGGTCAGCAACATTTACAGATGTTACAGCTCAATTGAACGTTCACTTCAACTCATTTGAGCAGCAGTCGAGAGAAAAGACCTTCAGCTCGTAGCTACGGAGCAGAACAACAAACACTGACGTCACAACTGAGCAACTTCCGGTGCAACGTCACTTCCGTTAGTCAGAGTGTGTCCCAATCCGACGGGTGCATGCATACGGCTGCATGCATATATGGCTGCATGGGTCTGAGGCCGCATTTGAAGGCCACTGACGTCACAGCGATGCGCCAAGGCCTGTCCCAATTCGAAGACTGCTTCGATGCGGCCGACGAATGCGGCCTTCTTTTCCCCGAATTTGAAGGACGGGTCCGGTGGATCCTTCCAGACGGAGGCTATCCCAAAATGCATTGCGTTTACTCTGCGCGTGCGCATTGAGGGAACATTTTGGATGAACGTAATGGCGGACGAAGCGACAGAATACACTTTTAAATGTAAGTTATGTTAAAATGTGGGATTAAAAAATTAAAAGCCTAAAGCGGTTATGATTTATGACATAAATGATTAAAGCGGATGTTAGTCATTTGCGTAGATATTTTTTATATCTTTTGTCAGCTCGTACAGTGGGTCCCGTCGTATTATCGCTGCTAAGCTAATTTTATTCTTCTGTTTTTTAGGGAGCAAGGAGCAGACCGAGGCTTTTATTAAGCTTCGGAATAATAACAGCCACCTTTTTACGGGGGCTAAACATTCTGCAGCTGTGGCGTGGAGGTACAAGATTCATCCTATGCTTCTGAGTACAGTTTCATTAACACTAGGCACTTGGACATCCACTCTAAACGCTGCTGACTGCAGCCTAGCTTGATGACGTCACAGTTTTTAAAACCCGCAATTCCTAGCATTTGCAAAATGCACATCAGGGTGTCTAACTCTGTATGAAATCGAATGGAAAGGTTTACATTTTGATTTTGGAGACCTGTCAAAACGATCTGAATTGTGTCTGAAAAAATCTGCTCAAAATTCAAAACGTGCTCGATTTTCAAAGTTCACCTTGGGTTTCTCATGCAAAATTCACTACCAGCGTAACTTCATAGGTGAGTAAAAACGTTTTATAGCTGTAGTTTATTTATTAAATATCATTTTGGCAAAGTTTTATGCCGATCTGAGCTTCCGCACCCCCATTTTGGACCTCCGCCAGTTGTGAGTGACGTCGATCTGAAACGGGTTGTCAGCAGCTCCCTCCACCTCCGGAAAAAAAACATCCCTCCACGTCCGGAGAACAATTCCTATCTAAACAAACGTGCAAGTTTTACTGTCATTAAATTACTTAGACTGGTTTATTTATGTCTTAGAATGTTATTTTGGGGGAGTTCTCATTTTAATATTGTTTAATTATGAAGGATTTATTCATTTTAACGAGTGTACTCTCAAACTAACTTTGGGTGGGCTCTCTGACGTTTCTCTCAGTATGCTGCTTTCTGATAGGTTGAGATGAGCTGCCACACATGAAGTGAAACCATCTCTTACCTGATTGGTTGGTTGTGTGTTTGTTTATTTAGAAAAAAAAAGCATATAGCAAGTTTTTTATCATTGTCTTGCTTTAACTAATTTTTTTTTCAAGTCATTACAGTTCAGCACACAAATACACCAGATGATGGAGGGAGAGAGGAATGAAATTGGTGCTGTACCTGCTGAAGGCTAACATTGAAAGTTTATATAATAATTATATTAAATAATTATGAATTAAAGTTTAATTTATTATTTCTGATTATTTATATTAATATAATTATAACATAACTTGAGTATTTTACTTATAATAAAATTTTCAATTCAGTTTATTTATATAGCTCCAAGTCAC
>JBBPBX010094379.1:0-13385 GCA_038048925.1 Garcialebias charrua
TGGAGAAAAAAATTATACTCCCATAATGTTTTTGGAAATGCTATACTGTTTGTAAGTAATCCCATTGCGGTAAGCTTTCAATCCTTTGGAAAACATAGTCTGTTAACCCTTGGAAAACTGAGTCTGTGATCCCTTGGAAACAAAGTCTTTTAATCCACAGCGGTAATTCCACAACGATTGGGGTATTGATTTCATCAGCAAGAATGTTTTTTTAATCAGCATGTAGAGGGGATCCCTCGATTGATGCAGAGGAGGCGATCTTTGGATGAAGGTTGAAGACCAAGGTTGGAGTAGCAGGTCCCCACATTGAATTTCAACTTTCCAAGACTTATAACTCAGTTTTGGGGCTGATTCCCAAACGTTTTACACCGGATGGGAGCAGAGGTGTCTTGACTGGGAATTAGACTAGCAAAGTTTTGAGAAACCTCTGCTATTGGGTTGTGAGGTGTGTTTTTGTCAATTTACATACAGTTGTGTGTCTTCTGTCAGAGATTTCAAGGGAACCCCCTACTTTTAAGGTGTGATCTGTCAGTTTACATGTATGTGTTACCTCAGCTTGCAATTTACATGTTGGTGCGTGACGCCTAAGACTGTTATAACTCCACGCGCACACAGTCTGTTTCATTGAATTGATAAAGCTCCTCGGATGAGAAGCGAAACGTCTTCTGTAACAAATAAAGTCCAGTTGATCTTGTATTGAATGCCTTTTTGATTTATCATGTCCTGGATGACTGAGAATCTTCACCAGCATATCTCACTCCCATATGTTTTCTGCACCCATTTATTATTTTTGTAAAAATAAGAAAATAAATAAATGAATAAAAATGATAGAAAAGCATGTGTTGAGAGTAAAAGATCACCTGCAACCAGTTTCAGCAGAAAGCATGAAGGGCAAACAAGACATTTAGACATTAACAGATGATTTCATAAAATAAGTGTTCCCATGAACATGTGTGCTGTCCTGTAGAATATAAAACACTTGAGTTCATGCCTGCTGGTAAAGGCGAAGTGATGATGTTTCTGTCCCTGTCTGTGTCTTTATCACTTGTGTTAGCAAAATATCTCGTAAACCACAAAACTAATTTGAATGAAATTATCAGAAAGAAACAAATGGTTGAACATCTACGACTGAAAACTCCAAGGAGTCAATTGCATTCAAGATGGCCGCCACAGCTAAGCGAGTTAAGCAAACTCATAAAAGACGGTAACTCTGTAAATGTGCTATATATTACAGACATATAGATATGGGGTGGCCGTAGCGTAGTGGTAATGGCAGTCGTCCCCCGATCGGAAGGTTGGCGGTTTGAATCCCGGTTCCCCATGAGTCGTTGTGTCCTTGGGCAAGACACAGAGTTGCTCCCGGTAGGACTGGAAATCACCTTGCATGGCAGTCTGCCGCTACCGGTGTATGAATGGGTGGATGGTTGTTGGTATTGTAAAGCGCTTTGGGGGGCTGGAAAGCACTATATAAATAAGCTGGAAAGCACTATATAAATAAGCTCCATTTACCATTATCATTTACCATATTGAGCTCAAAACCAGTGTGGTAGTAGCTGACACTCATTCTCAGCACATACTCTGAGCGCTAACAGCTCAAAGGATGTTTTTTTTTTACTTTGACACTGTCTCTGTGTTATCAAAATATCTCATAAACCACAGGATGTGTTTTATTCAGGAATGGATCATTCAGTGTTACAATTGCTTCAGTTTAGGAGTTAAACCATTTGAAGATGGCTGCCACAGTTTACTTATTTTAGGAAACACAACAGTAGCTATAACCCATTGAATTTTACAGATATTAAACTAAAATTTGGTATGGTAGTAGTTGAGAGTCATTCACAGCACATACTCCAAGCACTTATACAGTGCACAGGATCTTACTCTAAAACCTTTGTTTTACCCACTGGCATCAATATGTTTGTTAGCGAAAAATCTCGTGAATCTCTGGGTTGTTTTGAGTGAAACTCTCAGAAACTAATCATTGAAGGGAACTTTGCAATTGATTGCATTTTTGAGTCACCCCTATTTAAAATGTCCATTACAGAAAATCAACATTAGCTTAAATAAAAATATGAATTTCACAGATAATGAGCTAAAATTGGGTGTGGCAGTAGTTGAGAGTCATCCCCAGTGCATACTTGGGAGCATTAACATTGCTCAAGATGTGGCGGCCTTCGGGAAATCAAATCCCACGTGAGGAAAAGTTCAGCAAACTTCTTGAATCAGTCTGGAACATCTAATGCTCTCAGACTTGGTTTCACATATGCTGTGCAAGTGTGGGTGTTTATTTCATTTTATTTGTTTATTTTATTTTATTTATTTATTTTATTTATTTGTTTATTTATTCATTTGGGGGAAAACATTGATTCATGTGTAATACTTTAGACACAACAGATGAAGGTCTGAATGTTAAGAGCAGAAGCACTGTTTAGGCTTATCATTGTCTTTAATGTCCTGTGATGGACTGGAGACCTGTCCAGGGTGTCCCCCGCGTCTCGCACAGTGACTGCTGGACATGGGCACCAGTGACCCCTGTGACCCAGAAAGGAAGAAGCAGGTAAAGATAATGAATGGATTATCTTTAATGTATGTGCATTTCAAGACAGACAGCTAGAGAGAAGATACAGATAATTAAAAAAAAAAAATCTAATTTTCCACATGACTGCAAATGACAATAAAGACTCTCTGACACATATACATATATACATATATACATATATACATACATACATATATAATATATATAATATATATATAATATATAATATATATATATAATATATAATATATATATATATATAATATATATAATATATATTATATATATAATATATAATATATATAATATATATATATAATATATATAATATATAATATATATAATATATAAATGGAGTCAGTCAGATTCTAAACTAAAAGTCTTCATCAGGTAATGTGTTAATATTAAGCTGCAGGTGAGAGTCAGGGTTGAATCTACCACTGTAGTATAAAGAAATGCCAATAACAATTTCAACATAGCAACATTCATTACTGGGAGCGTGATGTTTTCTACACATCTTAGATACTGTATAATTAAGCTGTGGTGCAGAATGAGGGGGAATATCTGGAAAAACGAACGGTGGCTTGAAATAATTGAGAGCAGCAGACAATGGACATAGGGCTGGGCCATATCATATCGTTCACGATAATACCGGTAAAAAATGCTTGCCCGGGCAAAAAAGTTATATCATGATATGCTAATTTCATGACGTAATACGTCGGGGCGCCCCGCCCCCTTAATATCCGAGCGCTTCAAAAGACCAAACCGAGCTGCGCACCTCCCTCCACCTGTCGGTACTAGTGTAACGCTAGCTAAAATGTTAAAAACAAACAACGTGTCTCAGCTGTCTCTCCCCCTGGGAGAGACGAAGCCCGCACAGGGCACACGCTGAGCATCGCGGGGCAGGGAGAGGGGGGGACGAGCTCTTTGTACCTGTGCAGTTTAACTATACACGCGCGGCTCAGCTGTCTCACACAGTCTGCTCAACAGATCTTAAGCTTCATTTTACAGTATTTAGTTGTTTTATGATAGTATTTAGTTGTTTTACACTTACAGTATTTAGTTGTTTTTTCGCAGACTTTTTCTATCTAAATAACATCATTTTATTTTTTTTATTACTTGGAGACTGAATACTTTACTAAATAATGTAATTTCAGTAAGATTACCCCTTGTTGTTTTTATTTTATTTTATATAATACTGCAAAGCAACATGTTAAGTTAATTTTGTCAAATAAATAAATTTGATTATTATTATTTTTTTTGGTTATATCACGAAATTTATTGTTATCGTGATAATTCTCTGAAATATCACAATATAATTTTTGAGCCATATCGCTCACCCCCTACATGGACATAATTTTTTGTCACTGGAAGATAAAGCCCTCCCTACTGGGAGATATGCTAAGCTTCCTCATTCTACCAGAGACAATTAGCATTAACTTTTTTCCAGCAGAGATAAACTTGCAACGCAATAAAACACTATTGCAAGAAAGTTCACTACAGCTAATATAAACAGGTTTTAATTGTCATTCAAAAAAAAAATTATAGACAAGGCTGGTGTATGCAGCTCCTCGGTGTGCCCATTTTAGTTAAAAAAAATTAAAAAATAAATAAAAATTATGTAATTGTTTTCAAATTAAGAAGACTAAGAGCACTGTTTTAATTTATTTAGATGCTTACACAATCAAACCTTCTTAATAAGACATGTAACACAGCAGCATAAGAATTTATGAAGAATGAATGAGATGAAATACTGTATACTAAAGCTTCAGAGCATGTGGACCTGCCAGCAACTGAAGTTGCTTCTTTGGCTCTGCTTCCATCTTGTGGTCATTATTTGAACTGCAGGGGAGAATTCGAGAAACAAAACAAGTACTGTAAAGTCTCCCACAGAAGTTTCTCACTTCTTGGTGTCCTTGAGATAGCTCACAGATTTATTGACTCACAACAGCTTGAGTGAGATTTCATAGTGTAATGTCTGCTTTGCTCTCCTGCCAAATGTGGAGGAGGTGAAGAGTCGAAATGTGAAAGAATAAAAGAGATTCTGAGACTCAGATGCTGATCGTCATCACACTTCAGTTATCAACAATGCTTATATGAATATGATAAATTATATTCTGATACATGCTCAGTAATCCAGGTAGAAAAATCCAACAAAATTAAATCAGGTCCTCTCGATGGTTACTTTTTGTTGACAAAAAGACAATTTGTCGAAAAAGAAACTGTCCAGAGGACACGCTTTAACTTTTTTTGGCAGATCAATTATAAATTTAGATCACTGAGTTTAAGATATGTGGAACAAATCAAATTATTTTAATTAATGTTACTTTTTGAGCAGCAAAAACTGAGGCACAAACGAGCAAATACCCGTTTATAGCAGTCAAAACACAAACCAGCTTGCAAGCCAAACCCTTAAGACAAGATTTTACCCAAAATAAAACAGATTTAATGTTCTTCATACTGAAAACTCAAACTAACAATCTACAACGTACAGCAGTGTGAACCAAGGCCAATTTGTCATAATTTGTTTATCTGCTTTCCTGCCCACCAAAACAGATCTGTCCTTCCAACCAGAACCTGTATTCATGTCAGCACTGACAGTACAAGCAAGCAGCTGATCAGAAGTACAACCAAACCAAAATGTCAGCATGGAAACTACTGCACTGATCCACATAAGTTTTTTTTAAGTCATAAAGAGAGTATACTTGAAAAAAAAAAATCAGATATTGTGCAACTGACACTTTAAGTTGGATTTAATACAGTTTTAATGTCTGTATATGTTTTCATTTACCTCCTTTGTTGTTTTTGTTTTGCTTTGCATTGATTATGGGGGATGCACATGTCTTAAATTCATTGTTAACTGTGAGCTGTTTTGACGAAGACAAAGGTTCAAAATTATATTACATTTTAAATTTTAACAAAGTTTCATGAAACCAAGACATGGCCAAGTTAAGATCACTAAAATGTTATTTCTTGAGGTATATATTAACAAAGCCCATTTGAGTCATTCACAGAAAGTGTTTCAGAGACCTGAGATGTTTAGTATAAACTCTGGAGAAGAAAAATCCAGGTGTAAAGCTCTCATCGTAAAGGAAACTATGCAGGTGCAAACATTTAAGCGTCCTCGGGAGCCATTCATAAAAACATTCTCAGCTGAGACTGAAGAACAAAACACTCTTTCCTCTGCCTGCTTATCGTGGTTTTCTGTGGGCAAAAGTTGACTAGATCAGTCAGTGGATCATGTATGTTGAGGACCATTCCTCCTCATATTTGCCTGTAGTCCTGCTTTTTTCCACAGAAAGATGCTCGGTCTTTTGAAAAGTGTTCACTTCTCAGACACTTCTTATGTTGAGCCACAGAGTCTGACTCTCAGCAGGACAATCACAAATCATTTCCTGATTTAAAGAGAGTTGGTAATGTACAGTGCATCTGGAAAGTATTCACAGTGTGTCACTTTTCCACACTTTATGTTACAGCCTTATTCCAAATTGTATTTAATTAATTTCCTTCCTCAAAATTCTACACACAATACCCCATTATGACAATGTGATCAAATGTTGTTGTTTTTTTTTGATTTTGCGATTTTTTTTTTAAAATAGAAAAGTAAGAAATCACATTAACACATCATTCACAGCCTTTGCTTTATACTTTGTCGATACACATTTGGCAACAATTACAGCCGCAAGTCTTTTTGAATATGATGCCACAAGATGAGCACACCTCTCTTTAGGCAGTTTGTCCCATTCTTCTTTGCAGTAATTCTCAAACTCCATCAGGTTGGATGGGAGACGTCTGTTCACAGCCATTTTCAGATATCTCCAGGGATGGTCAATTGAATTCAAGTCTGGACTTGGCTACTCCAGGACGTTCACAGAGCGGTCCTGAAGCCACTCCTTTGAGATCTGGTCCATGTGCTTTGGGTCGTTGTCCTGCTGAAAAGTGAACTGTCACCTCAGTCTGAGGTCAAGAGCGCTCTGTAGCAGGTTTTCATACAGGATGTCTCTACATTTCTGCATTCATCATTTCCTCTATCCTGACAAGTCTACCAGTTCCTAATGCTGAAAAACATCCCCATGGCATAATGCTGCCTCCACCATGCTTCACTGTAGGGATTGTATTGTCCTGGTGATGAGCGGTACCTG
Source organism: Garcialebias charrua (assembly GCA_038048925.1). Lineage (NCBI taxonomy): Eukaryota > Metazoa > Chordata > Actinopteri > Cyprinodontiformes > Rivulidae > Garcialebias > Garcialebias charrua. The sequence goes on from JBBPBX010094379.1 coordinate 6,682, forward strand.
GTTTCTTCCAAACATGTTACCTGGCATTCACACCAAATAGTTTAATATTTGTCTTTTCAGACCAGATAATTTTGTCCCTCTGATTGGTGGATTGCTGCAGAGATGGTTCTTCTTCCAGAAGCTGCTCCTCTCTCCACCATCCCCAGAGTGACCATCAGGTTCTTGGTCTCCTCCCTGACTAAGGCCTTTCTACCCTCACTCAGTTTAAACAGCTGGCCATCTATAGGAAGAGTCACAGTAGTTCCAAACCCATTCCATTTATGAATGATGGAAGTCACTCGACTTATTGGGACTTTTCAAATCAGCACATTTTTTTCTGTATATTTCCCCAGATTTGTGCCTCGAGACAATCCTATCTCAGAGGTTCCATTGACTTCATGCTTGGTGTTTGCACTCTGACGTGCACTGGCAACTGTGGGGCCTTATATAGACAGGTGTGTGCCACTCCAAATCAAGTCCAATCAACTGAATTTACCACAGGTGGACTCCATTTAAGTTGCAGAAACATCTCAAGGATGATCAGAGGAAACATCTGCATCTGAGCTCACTTTTGAGCTTCAAAAGGATGTGAATACACAAGTTTGTTTGATTTCTTAGTTTTCTATTTTTTTAAATAAATTTGCTAAAATCGCAAAAAATATTTTTGCATTTTGTCATAATGGGTATTATGTGTACAATTTTGAGGTAATAGATTATTTTAATACAATTTAGAATAAGTTTGCATCATCACAACATGTGGGGGGGAAAGTGAAACAATGTGAATACTTTCTGGATGCACTGTATCTGTTAACTTCGAAGTATACAGGTAATTAAGTAAAGATTAAACTTATCGCTGAGCTGACGCATGAATTTTTGACTGAGGTCATGGGGGTTATGCATCAGAGATGCAAGAAAAGGACAAGAAGGTACTATATGATCCAAGTCCAAAATATCCCAGTGTGTGTGCTGATTTTGGTCCAACTACCTCTGAGGAATCCGCTGTGCTTAATGGAGTTTCTAATTGTCTGGCCTGAATTTGAGAGCTGAGATGCTTCACGGCGTGAGAGGAAGCAGGAGAAGGTGTTGCATCTGCTTTCTGTTTCGCTTTGTAAACACCAGGCAGTTTCTCTCATGCCTTTGAAAGCAGTTATGTCATGAGCGAACTGTAGCAATGCAGTGACATGCCTGGGAGATAACCAGAGGACATGGGAGAAATCTCAGGCTTATTGCCAAGCACAGGTAAGCGGTGTGCACAGTTCTGTGAGTGCACATGGATATCACTGCTTATATCATATGGACAAAAAGTGTATCCTCATGTAAGACCTGCTCAAATCAAATGTCTTATTTAAAAATTAAAGAGATAAGCTGAATCTTGTACTGCTTTTATGTAAGATTAAGACCAAAATGAAGTTCAGGGACTCCACGCATTTTTGAAAAATGCAACTGTGTGCACATAGAAACAGGATTATATTTCCACCTCTTATCTAACAAAGGCAGGTGCAAGACTCCAACATGATCAGGTCATCAAGCTGGGTTACTGCTCTGAAAAGTTTGAGCCACATGCCCTGAAGTGTCTGCTGAGGCGCTGTCCATGGTGCTGAGGCGCTGTCCATGGTGCTTAGGTGCTATCCATGGTGCTGAACCGGAGCTACTTGTTTGGGGCCCTCTAGCCCCCCTCATTGAAGTTTAATGACTTTGATCCCTGCTTCATCTATTTGTTGACTGGCATTCTTAGAGCAAATGTAGCTCGGGGCAAGATAACGCTGGAGCCCTGTCCTCTCAGCAGCCATCTGCGACGACCGGCTGCAGCCTGCACACAAAACTCGGGGCAGATGCCAGGACACACTGCTCGGAAGATGCTAAAGTGTATACTCCCTCCCACCAGGGACGTGCAGAGCCCACTAAAGGGGCAGGTGCTCAAAAAAAAAGGGGGCACATCTAACCGCATTTTAGGACAGAATATTAACAAAGTCACATAGCTTTCAGAGTTAAATAAACAATGATAGATTACAAAATTGTGAGATATACTATCAAAGCTTAGGAAAACCTCTACATAGAACATACAACTATCCATATGTAAAATATTTTATTAGTAATTTCTTTCTGGAGGTCTACTTTGTTATAGGAAAGTATTGCAATATTCAAACTTGCGATTTAGCAAGATATGTTAATCAGAGCTACACCACCAGATATATTTTGTCTTTACAGAATTACACTATTAAAAATATAAACAAGGGCACAATGCAACTTTTTAGTGTACTGTAATCTATAAAAGAAAGAGCTGCCTGGTTTGCTACACTTGCAGTGGAGATGAAGATGGTCCATTCAGAAAAGCAGAGCTGCATCAAACTTTAATGTGGAACTGCAGAAGAAAACTAAACAAAAGCAAAAATTGAATTGTTAATGCATGTCACCATGAGAAAAGCCTACTGAGACTAACTGACCACCAAAATTTATACCTATATCTCTATTTGTGTCTTAGTGTATTTGTAAGTACCTATATACATTTTCTTCAATCTTTCCTCTTCTTTTTTCTTGTCAGTTTCTCTTTTTTCCTCATTGTCTCATCTTCTCTGTGTTGAGTGGAGGCCAATGTCTCTTATTTATTTCGGTCTCTTGCCTTTCTTTTTTCCCCAAACTGAATCTAAGATCCAAAATCTTATTTTCCATCATGGTGAACTGTTTAAAAACAAACTTCCAACTTTTAAGCATTTTTGCTATTTTTGTTCTCTTCTTATTTATTTATTTTTATTCATTTTATTTTATTTATTCATTTCAGATTTAAAACACAAAGACAATTTACAAACACATGAAAGAAAAAAACAAGATATAAAATGAAAGGTAGTAGAAGAAGAAAAAAATCTTGTCATATCTGCCCCTTCTTAAAACAACTGTGCAGCAGCAGTTTTCTGTTGGTCATGTCTCGAAAAATGTCAATGACCTCAGTGAGGTCATTGACATTTTTTGCAATTATGTTGCTAATTATTTGCAAAACAAACTTATTTGCGCATGCCAGAAATCTTTGCTTGCTATTCTAAGTTTTGTTTGTCATTCAAAGTTTTGCTTGCGATTCTCACATGACATCGTGGGCAGAGCCTAAAATCGCAACAAAAGATTTCTGATGTGTGCAAATAAAAGTTTATGTTTTGCAAATAACTTTTTAAGTTCACGAGAGAAAAATTAGCTATTTAATTTAAAAAAAATGTTTTTTAAACAAAAGTTTTTGCTTTAAAAAAATGAAATCATTACAATTCCAAAAGTTTTGATTACAATTTTATTTTACATAACTGAGGTTAGTTTTTTTTCGTTGACTAATTGTGAAACAAATTTAACTCCATACTCTGCGAACCAGACCCTAAACTTAAAGTCTGGATAGAGTTTTATTTCCCCTTCATTTGTACGCTTTTATTGAACAGGAGCAACTTGATTGATTGGTTATTACATTTATCTATTATGGTAGTTCAGGGTGAGTTATTTTTAATTCTAAATGAATGTTCTTGTTGGACTTTTATTTAAGTGCTATTTTCCTTCAAGATACATTTACCTAACGTTAAAATTAATGCAATGTACATTATGCAGCAAAGGAAGTTAGAAGATCGGACATATATCCATTATGGAGAGATGATAGGTTTTGGACGGGCGATGTGCTCCCTATTGCATAAGCCATGGGTGTCAAAGTCAAATACATGGAGGGCCAAAAAAACAAATTTGCTACAAGCCAAGGGACGGACTGGTTCAATGTTTATTTTAAGGGGGTGATATAAGATTTTTTTTCTTCTTCTTTTTGCACTCTTTTCATTCAATGTTTTCTTTTTTATTAATTTGTTTTATTTTGTCTCTTTTAAATGAATGAATAAATGGATTAAATAAAATATTAAATAGCTTTACATCTGTTAAGTTCTTGGCATAAACCAACACAGACAGACATGTTCCTGCTTTTAGTATTGGTCATTGTTTTATAATGAAGCTGTTTATGTTTCATTTTTTTAACACAGTTTTCTTGTGATTTCTAATTAATATGCTTTTTTATGATTGTTTACTGTTGGCTGCAAGTATCAAGCTGCGAAATTCTTCATTATCTACAGCTGATAGCTGTTGGTCATTAATTATGATGAAGTTTAGCAACTTCTCAGTGAACATTTGAGCTCCGTGGCTTCAGCGGTGTGTTTTTATTGTTCAATCCAGGGCGGGGGCTCTGATTTTGGTCAGCCGCTCTCCGCCTGTCCGTCCTACGAGACGGTCAGACAGCGGGTCGGACTGGACGCAGCTGGCCGCGGTCGGTCTCCCTGTTTCGGTTCAGTGAGAGTGGCATCCCGCTGAAGCCCCGGAGCTCGAATGTCCAACATAAAACCAACTTGACCGCAGTTTAATGTGGCGCTATGGCTATGCAGACATTGCACATTGTTGTCTTGTGGTGTTTAGTGTAAATACTTCCACACAGCGGACATGTTACGATGAAAAGTTGGCTAGTTGTTAGCTAAAGTGCTACTCACTCAGTCCACACACTGTAGCTGGCTGCAAACTGAAAGGGATTTGCTGAATAGTAGTAGTAGGGGTGGGGCCATGCCCCCCGAACGGCAATGCCCCCAAGGGGGCCAGCTCCCCCACTGACCCTAAGGTGAATGTGAGGCAGGTCTTATTACTCTGGGTTCATGAGACATGACTCCGGATCGGATTGGCCCCACCCCTACTACTGCTGTTGCATTGTGGGGAATGCAGTGTTGGTACGTGACCGGAGGGCTTATTATGTTGTTTTTCTTGCAAAATACAAAATTAATAATAATAAAATAAAATAAATAATTTTAGTATGTTATTATGTGTCAGAGGAGGGCTTAGGAATAGGAAATTTAAAAAAAAAAAAAATTTTTTTTTTTTTTTTTGCCCAAAAGGGCACTTGGGGGCAAGGAGCAAAAGGGGCAGGTGCTCAAGCCCCCATAGCCCCCCCCTCTGCACGTCCCTGCCTCCCACCCCCATTCCTTTTTGTTTGACCGCTCAGGAGAGAAAGCATGCAGAAAGCAAGAGGCAAGCTGTTGAAGCTGTGTTTGTATCTCACCGTCGGGGATAGTGGTCGACTTCGATCGTTGTCCACAGAAACACTGCAGCATATGCGCTCCTTTCTGAAGGAATGGCCTCAGAATCCTCATTGATTTGGGCTGGTGGGGGAGCCTCTCCTCAATCCAAACAACCGGACAGCGCTATACATCTCAACACGGCAGGGTTAGGCAGCATAGCCTCTCTCTCTCTCTCTCTGTAGGCTCTCAGCAGCCCTCAAAATGTCAGAAGGACACAGTCTGCGGGACAAATTACGCTAAAACGAGGCATCTTGAGAGATACCCCCTCCTCTCTCCTCTCTTCTTCTTCTTCTTCTCTCTTATTCCGGTCCTATCTTAGCCTCTTCGCACACGGTCATCCGCGGCTCACACGCTCCTCTTCCGTTACGCAAGGACGTTACAATGTGCTCTTTTCACTTGTGCACCGCCTGCCTCAGCGTCGTTTACCAGCAGCAGGAAGAACGGAGAGGAGATGGGAGAGACAGTGGAGGAAGGGAGGAGGAAAGGAGGGAGGGAGGGAGGAAAGGGAGCATGCATGCCAAAGTTAAACTGCAGGGGTAAAGTGGCAGGCCGGCCACGAGTGAGGTAATGCGGAGCTGATAGGATGCAGAGATGTTGGACTCCCAGAGATTTTTGTTTCCTCTCGTTCCCCGCAAGCCCTGCAGCGGCAAACGCAAAGCTTTAAAGTCAACGATGTGATGTTTCCTCATGGGCTGTAACAAAGTTTCAGGATCAGTCACTGCAGCGACCACTTTGATCCACTTTGACCACTTTGGCCTACACCTCAGGCCTTCCACTTACTGTCCTTGAAGAGATATATTGTGTTGTGCAGCTGGTCAATAAAGATAATTTGTTGCAGTCTTCTTCTTAATTCAAACTAAGTTAAAATTTACCGTAAAATTGTATCATATTTGATTTGATTTGATTTATTGATTCATTCATTTTATAATAAAAAAAACACAAAATAATACATTTTAACACACAGATAACAAGAAAATTAAAATATAAAATGAAAGGTGGCAGATGAAGAAAAAATATTATTGTATCTGCCCCTTATTTTCTAACAAACAATTCAAACAACAAGTTCATTAAATACAAAAAAAAGAAAATCGATATTAAACTAGACGAGGGGCAAAAGTTAGCCAAACAAGGTGATAACAGAATATAAAACTTTCTTATAGTTAGGAGTTGTAATATCCAAATTTGACATTTACCCTGGACCAAATGCTATAATTAAATATTTACTTCAGTGTGTTTAGAATGAAGATGCATTTATTAAGTTTAAGCAACATTAAGACACGAGAAGTGAGTAAAATCTAAACTGCTTTCTCAGCTGTGAGTCATGATCTAAAACCAAGATTGAACTTATTTTCATGCATTCTGCTCCAGGATGACAAGCAAGACTGAAAACAGAACAATGTGCCAATTCAACCAGCAGAGAGAGGTATACTGTCAAATATTCAGCCATACAGACAAAAATTAGCATAAGGCAGAAGAAGTTGCCAAGAAAGAACATTGATCCATAAAACAAGCTTTAACAAATATTACCATCAACAAAATGCATTTGAATGCAAAGACAGTTTTATTAACTAAAAGCCATTATGTACGATTTGGCTGCACTTTACTGTTTTTCTACACCAGTGGCGTAACTTCCTGCAGGACTGGTATGGACGC
>JBBPBX010094380.1:0-13384 GCA_038048925.1 Garcialebias charrua
CACATCAGCACAGGCTGGCCTGGTTGCTGCTAAATACCTTATCAGTCAAAGCAATTACAAGATTTTTTTTGTAAAATTTTCAGCCCTCATTAATCTGTTTACCTACTTCGTAGCAGATTCCATAAATCAATAAAAGCTTTATTTTAAAGGTTTTTAGCATATGATTTCTTACCTGCAAAATCTTGACCTTCTATTTCACAATTAAAGTGTTCAAATATTGAAATACAGAGGATATTGTGTTGTTGTTACTGTGGCTATAAAACAAGACTAACAATAATTTAAAAAAAATCCAATTGAATGGATAATATATCTGTAATTTTCATTTAAGGCATTTGATTAATATGTTTGTTTAACTTTACCCTGTTTTTGACACTATCAAATAAACAAGGTTTTTCAAAGTTGGACCTCTCAAAAAACTTTATTTTTATTTTACATAGGTACAATAACAAAATTAATTTAAAAGATATCCACATACCAAAATACAGTGGTCAATAAAATGTTTAGGTACTGCACTTACAAAAATGTGACATTTATTTTTATTTACCTCCAAAGAAAACAGTACAACATGTTTCCATCAAGAATATCTACTTACAAATGTAAGACAATGTCAATATAAGTAAATGACAGCATTTTGTTTTTCTTCAAGACTGTGCCATCAGCTTTTCTGTCAAACTTCATATCTCCATTTCCTGACCAAAGAGAAGACTTTTTACTCTGGAGGAGCAGGGATGAAGGTGTTTGACACCGTAGTTCTGTACAGTCCAGGATAACTTGTGTGTCACTGTAGCGGCCATCAAAATCTTGTGCTGCAGCTCGGGGGCGGCTGCTGGTTATGGTGGGAGTTGGTGAAGACCAGACTCTGTGTGGAAGCGGAGGAAGGTGGTTCTCCTCCAACACCAGGCTTCTGCAGCAAAGAGGCGAGATAGCTTGTGCAGCACAGAGCCTGCAGAACCTAGATTAGTGTGTACAGTATTTACATGTCAGTACACTAACACACAGTGAACTAAAAACTCAATTTAATATACAATAAAATGACAAGTTAAACAGGTAAAATCAATAAAAATTGAAGTAAAATCAAGTCTCTATGGAGAAAACATTACCTTTGCCCAGGTGTGATATGGTTCTCAGCAGCAGGTGCACATGAGGGAGTGAAGACTTTAGTTTCTGAGAGCTGCATAAAAACACACGAGGTCAAAATAATTAGACCAAGAATGTAAACATGTAGCTGAATGTACTAGATTGACTCACACTGACATTTAATTACCATCTTAGCTAAATCCCCATTAACAACAGGAACGTGGGGTTACTGAACCAGCAATTTTAAAACTGTCATCTGAACAATCCTAGCTTCACCCTACGGTGAGGTTTTTCAGCTTTATTCATGGACCTGACAGAGCCCTGACAACAGCTTCACAGCTGTCTCCTGATTTTTGCATGAAACTGAGAAGAGCAGCATGTTTGTAGAAGGATCACAAAATATGAGCCGTTTTGTTTAAGTGTGGAAAAGCTGTTTCTATAACGTGAGTACACAAAAAAAAGATCGCGTTGCTAATAGGCTAACGTTAGCCGCTAACAGGTAGCAACAACACAACGCGATCAAACTAACGTTACTTACCCTCATAGTTGTGCAGGAAACTTGAGATATGCAATTTAAATCCCTTATTACGTTTGCTTGTCGGAGCAGGGGACCAGACATCAACGATACGATGAACATAGCTGATACTTGTCTTGGGCAGCTCTTGTAAACAGAGAACGGGGATTAGACCGGAAGCTGGGAAGCCGGCTTCCTGTCAATGCGCAAGTGATTTACGACACTTGTGCACAGAGCCTATTTTAGAGCAAAAAAAGTCTTGCTGGATGGACAGCGTGTGCGCACATCATGCTGCAGTTTAACGATAAAATTAAAGTGTTTAACTCCATTCCTGCCATCATCCTGGGAGGCTTGACCAAGCTTCAAAGCAGCTCTGCGCCGTGATGGACGGAGAGCAACAGCTTCACGGCTACAGGACAGATGCTCCACGCAAACGTTCCAGCAGGTCCTCGGATGGATGGATAAAACGTGGACCTCAGTCAGTAAAAAATCCATCCGTCTGGGTTCAGGAAGGCCAGGGTGTTTGCTGGACGTGGATGAGGAAGAGGAGGCAGTGCTCTGAGCTGCATCAACTACCTGTTACCTCAGGAGTTGGCAGAACTCTTCACCAGCGACACAGAGAATGAAGAATTCAACGGGTTTGAATAAAAATAAATAAATAAATAGGTGTTTCTGTCATCATTATGGGCGGGTGAGCGTGTAGTAATTTTAAAGCCGCCTTATTACGTCTGCTTCTTTGCCATGTTTTAACCATCAAAAGTGCATTTATTAAGAAAAGTTCAGCTGAGACACACTTTTACTATAATGTCAGCAATCAAATATATTTTTTAGGTGTTTATCTTGTTACATTTTAAAGAGATGAAGTTTTTCACAGCATGCGTGCACACGTTTGGAAGACCCGACAAGCGAAACTATTTAAATCCAGCGGATTTGACCATTACTGTATATTCATTTATTAAAGAAAAGTTCAGCTCAGGCACATCTTTGCTATAATTTTCAGCAAACAAATATATTTTTTAAGGTTTTTATCTTGTTAAATTTTAAAGAGATGAAGGTTTTAGCAGCGCGCGCACGTGAAGACCGGTCAAAGCGAACCTATTTAAATTCAGCTATTTGACAATTACGTTCATTTTAAAAGAAAAGTTCAGCTCAGACACACTTTTGCTATAATGTCAGCAAACAAATATATTTTTAAGGTGTGTATCTTGTTAATTTTAAAGACATGCACAGTGCACACACTTGATACAACAAAATTATTTTTTAAATCCAGCTGATTTGCAATATTATTTAGGAATATAGCAACATTTTACTCACCAAAAATCCTGATTATTTGTACACAAAATCCATCCAGCTATTAAATCAACACAACAATATCTTTGCTCGTGCAGCTCGCTACAGATGCAGTTTGCTAGCTCTGGCTTGTACACTCTGACTATCTAATCAAAGCGTGTGAATACGTTGACATTTCCGTACGGCGTACAGAAAACGTAAGTGTTGCAGAGAAGGCTTTTGGAGTCGCCGATAGACATCTGGTGTCGCCAACTCGAAATCTGATTGGTTGAAGCAACAGCTTGGTCGACAGTGCTGTAGGGCTTGCAGAACTGATTGTGAAGGCATCCAGGCAGATTTCTTTGACCCTGGCAACTAGGGATGTAACGGTACATGTGGGTGTACCGAACCGTTTCGGTACGGCACGTTCGGTTCTGTCCACCTGTGTACCGTTTCGGTTATTTTTTCACTTATTAACGGGAGAATGTGTTGTCGTCTCATCTGATCTGCGGCCGCATGTCCTGGACACTTGGGTGAAGAGAGGGGCGGAGCTGTCAACTGACCACTACCTGGTGGTGAGTTGGCTCCGATGGTGGGGGAGGATGCCGGTCAGACCTGGCAGACCCAAACGTATTGTGAGGGTCTGCTGGGAACGTCTGGCAGAGTCTCCCGTAAGACGGAGCTTTAACTCCCACCTCCGGGAGAGCTTTGAACACGTTCCGAGGGAGGCGGGGGACATTGAGTCCGAGTGGGCCATGTTCCGCGCCTCTATTGTCGAGGCAGCTTATCAGAGTTGTGGCCGCAAGGTTGTTGGTGCCTGTCGTGGTGGCAACCCTCGAACCCGGTGGTGGACACCGGCGGTGAGGGATGCTGTCATGCTGAAGAAGGAGTCCTATTGGGCCTTTTTGGCCTGTGGGACCCCGGAAGCAGCAGATAGGTACCGACAGTCCAAGCGGCATGCGGCTCGGGTGGTTGCTGAGGCAAAAACTCGGGCATGGGAGGAGTTCGGAGAGGCCATGGAGAATGACTTCCGTACGGCTTCGAGGCGATTCTGGTCCACCATCCGGCGTCTCAGGGGGGGAAAGCGGTACGCGACCAACACCATTTATGGTGGGGATGGCGTGCTGTTGACCTCAACTCGGGATGTTGTGAGTCGGTGGGCGGAGTACTTCGAAGACCTCCTCAATCCTACTGGCACGTCTTCCACTGAGGAAGCGGAGCCTGGGGACTTTGGGTCGGGCTCTCCAATCTCTGGTGCTGAGGTCACCGAGGTGGTTAAAAAGCTCTGCGGTGGCAGGGCTCCGGGGGTGGATGAGATTCGCCCTGAGTTCCTTAGGGCTCTGGATGTTGTGGGGTTGTGTTGGCTTACGCGACTCTGCAATATCGCGTGGACATCGGGGGCAGTTCCCTTGGATTGGCAGACTGGGGTGGTGGTTCCCCTATTCAAAAAGGGGGACCGTAGGGTGTGTTCCAACTATAGGGGGATCACACTCTTAAGCCTCCCTGGTAAGGTCTATTCAGGGGTTCTGGAGAGGAGGGTCCGTCGGATAGTCGAACCTCGGATTCAGGAGGAGCAGTGTGGTTTTCGTGCTGGTCGTGGAACACTGGACCAGCTCTACACCCTCAGCAGGGTCCTGGAGGGCGCGTGGGAGTTTGCCCAACCAGTTTACATGTGCTTTGTGGACTTGGAAAAGGCATTCGACCGCGTCCCTCGGGGGTTCTGTGGGGGGTACTCCGGGAGTATGGGGTACCAGGCCCATTGATATGGGCTGTTAGGTCCCTGTACGACCGGTGTCAGAGCTTGGTCCGCATTGCCGGCAGTAAGTCAGGCTCGTTTCCAGTGAGAGTTGGACTCCGCCAAGGTTGCCCTTTGTCACCGATTCTGTTCATAACTTTTATGGACAGAATTTCTAGGCGCAGCCAAGGTGTTGAGAGGATCCGTTTTGGTGACCTTAGAATCGCTTCTCTGTTTTTTGCAGATGATGTGGTCCTACTGGCTTCATCAGTTCGTGATTTACAACTTTCACTGGAGCGGTTTGCAGCCGAGTGTGATGCGGCCGGGATGAGGATCAGTTCCTCCAAGTCCGAGGCCATGGTCTTGAGCCGGAAAAGGGTAGCATGCCCTCTCCGGGTCGGGGAGGAGGTCCTGCCCCAAGTGGAGGAGTTTAAGTATCTCGGGATCTTGTTCACGAATGAGGGAAAACTGGAGCGTGAGATCGATAGGCGGATAGGTGCAGCGTCCGCAGTGAAGCGGGCGCTGTACCGGTCTGTCGTGGTGAAGAGAGAGCTGAGTCAAAAGGCAAAGCTCTCAATTTACCGATCGATCTACGTTCCCACCCTCATCTATGGTCATGAGCTTTGGGTTATGACCGAAAGAACAAGATCTCGGATACAAGCGGCTGAAATGAGTTTTCTCCGCAGGGTGGCTGGACTCTCCCTTAGAGATAGGGTGAGAAGCTCGGTCATCCGGGAGGGACTCGGAGTAGAGCCGCTGCTTCTCCACATCGAGAGGAGCCAGTTGAGGTGGCTCGGGCATCTGGTTAGGATGCCTCCTGGACGCCTCCCTGGTGAGGTGTTCCGGGCATGTCCCACCGGGAGGAGACCCAGAGGAAGACCCAGGATACGCTGGAGGGACTATGTTTCTCGGCTGGCCTGGGAACGCCTTGGGATTCCCCCGGAGGAGCTGCTCCAAGTGGCTGGGGAGAGGGAAGTCTGGGCCTCCCTACTTAGGTTGCTACCCCCGCGACCCGACCCCGGATAAGCGGAAGAAGATGGATGGATGGATGGATGAATCTACATCGGAATGTTTTTGATTCGCCAGCTTTAAAGTTTTTTTTTTTTTTTACACATGAGCTTTAAAGTTCTTCGCCAGCTTTAAAGTTCTTGAGCGTCGCTACGAGACATCCCTCATGTCAACACTTCAGCCAAAAAGTTAATCACTTTATGAAAAAGTTAAAACTGATGTTGTCAACAAGCCCTGGAGCGGATTAAAGCCCTGATGATGACGACGACGACGACGACGACGACGATGACCGAGAGATTCACCCAGCTCATAACAGCCGTTCAAGAAGAGGTATTGTTCTTTTATTATTATTATTATTATTAATATCTAATTAATCTTTTTTTAATTTAAAGTTATAATCTTATTAACTTATTTTTTTTAACCTCTTTGTGTTTTATTTCCAGTCTGGGACAGAGATACAGCAGCTGACTTCTTCCTCTTCAGGGAACTCCAGCAGACATCACCTGCAGCTAAGAAGTGTGTGATGACTGAACTGAACTCTGAACTTTTCCAGGGACAGGTGGGAGCAGGTCCAAGAAGAAGTTGTGCATAATGAGGACAAATACCGTATTTTCCGGTGTATAGGTCGCACCGGTGTATAGGTTGCATTCTCCAATTATTATCAATAAATTGGAAAAATCCAGAAATAGGTTGCACCGGTGTATAGGTCGCACCTACGTCACCGCCGACGTAACGCGTCATCCACCGCTGACGTGACGCGTCACCGCTGAGACAACCCGGCAATATGGACCGAGTGTTTAGCTCTGTTGCAAATGTCTGCCACAGGAGCGCACAGCAAGGCTTTTAAGAAGTTTAACACGGTAAAAACAATTATTTGTTTGCTAAAAATTATAGCTGACATTATAGCACAAGGGTTAGTGGTTTATTAGCCGAGTGGTTTATTAGCCATTTGCTAAAATATACACGGAAATAAAACGAATACCAACAGAAGAGTCCGTCTCTCAAAACACGAATAAAAATCGAATTTTATCTCAAATGTTTCATCCAGGCCAACAGTTAGTACATAAAACCCCATATAATTACACTCTGTAAGCAGAAAAAATATCCACCGAGTGGTTTCGGAGCTATTTATAACGTTATAAACAGAAGCTAATCGAAGCTAACGCTAATAAAAGATCGTTTTTTTATCTCAAATAGGGCTGGGCGATATGGACAAAAATTCATATCTCGATATTGTTGTGATATATCGCGATATACGATATATATCTCGATATAATTTTCTTTCCATAAAAGAATAACAAAAATATATTTCTGAGTCAAAGCTTTGTCCCAGTTGTCACACAGCAACATTTATTAACAAACAGCTGTAACTCTACAAAATAAATGTCTAAAAAATGAACTATTTTATACATTACTTTATTTTTTAGACATTTATTTACACCTATTAAATAATAGTCCTCTTCAGCTGAGGGCAGCTGTGTCATTGCCTCTGATGTGTGTCCATCAGTCAGTGTATGAATGTGATAAAAGTACTGATTATTCTTTGTACAGTTCTAGCAGAGTGCTGTATAAATGGGTAAATGAGGACACAGATTGTGTTTTAAAGAGCTTTGAGTGTCTTGATAAGATAGAAAGGTGCTTTCACTTTAGTCAGTGTTTGTGAACTGCAGTAAATGTGAGCCTCTGTGGTACAATATATTTGATATACTGTATCCGGTTTTATTGTGAAAGGGTCAGGGGGTTGTTTCCGGGTTCACGAAAGACGTTCTCTTAAGTTGCTCTAAAGTGTCGCATTGAATCCTTGTGTAAAAACACGACAGCCTCCACTCAGAAACGTGAACAGAGAGGCGGAGACATTATTAAATCAGCAGTTTATCATATAGCGCCAAAGACACGGTCAGTCTCAGCTGTGGAAGAAGGCGGCTAAAGCGTTAGCCATCTTGTTAGCCGCTAAGGACCGTTTCTTTGGCGATGTGATGAGCTGCTGATTTATTAATGTCTCCACGTCCTTCTGCTCCTCTCATGAAAGCGCTGCAGTGCGCGCACGACTAAATGAGCTCAGACCCGTGGTTTGTTTAATGAAGCAGGAGGCTGTAAAAAAAAACTCGGTTCTGCCGTTTCACGCTCCACTCCGCTGTTTAAATGGTGAAAAAGATTCGTAGATCCGAGCCTTCGTCGGGATTATTTTCAGCATCGTCTACAAAAATATTTTTTCTGCCCTCATCTGACCATTTAAATCCAAACTAGCTCAGGAAAAACATTGTTTTTCCCCCTCAGCAGCTGCGTTGCGGCTCTTCATATCTGCCGTGTTTACTTCTTGTTGTGCTGAAAGTCTCCGCGGCTCCGCCCTCCTGCAGCCTGCAGGAAGGAGGGGCTGGGTTTGTGCTGCTCAGTGAAGGAGAAGGAGGGGGGCGAGTGGGAGAAAACGGACAGACGCTGGATTCTCGATATAAACGATATAGTCTCGTCTTATATCTCTTTAGAAAAAATATCGATATTTTAAAAATATCGATATATCGCCCAGCCCTAATCTCAAACATCTAATAAAGCTACTCACTTGTAAATGTCCATACAGTGATTACATTCTGTAAGTTTCAGAAAAATCCGCTGAGTGGTTCTTGACTTATCTTGCTAACAAACAGCTAACAAACACAGCTAAAAGAAGTTACCTCCAGACCAGGAGGCCGACAGTCAGTCCGAGCAGAGGAGCTTTTTTCGGACACATGAGCTGGAAACGGTCGGTGGACTCTCTGGAAGTCCACCTTAGTGGTCCCCCTAGTGGACAAAAGTGGTACTGCACCATTTTCTGCCAAAATGAAAAACGGTCATAACTGAGCCAAAAATTGGTCTAAAAATATGGGGGGGAAAATCCATAAATAGCTTGTGTAGTCGCAGGCCTTGAAAAAAAAACATAAAAAGGTGCGACCTATACACCGGAAAATACGGTACAGACACTGCTGCTACTGTTGTTATTCCCTTACCAAAAAGAAGTATACTTTAAGTATATGTTGTTAAGTATACTTAAGTATATAAAGTATATGTCTCTAAGTGTACTTTTAAGTATACTCGCAGTTTACTTACAATAAACTTTTTTTGTACTAAATTGGCCCATTTTAGTATACTTAAAGTATACTAGGAGTACACTTTTTATTAGACTTCCAATGTACTTATAGTGTACTTCAAGTTCATATTTTAGTTTATTGAAGTATACTTAAAGTATACTAGTAGTACACTTTTTATTAGACTTCCAATGTACTTATAGTGTACTTCAAGTTCATATTTTAGTTTATTGAAGTATACTTAAAGTATACTAGTAGTACACTTTTTATTAGACTTCCAATGTACTTATAGTGTACTTCAAGTTCATATTTTAGTTTATTGAAGTATACTTAAAGTATACTAGTAGTACACTTTTAATTAGACTTCCAGTGTACTTCAAGTTCATATTTTAGTTTATTGAAGTATACTTAAAGTATAACACTAGTATACTTTTCTTTATACTCCAAATGCACTTGTTATATACTTCTAGTTCATACTTTAGTTTATTACAGTATACTTAAAGTATACCACTAGTACACTTTTTCATATACTTCCAATGCACTTGTTATTTACTTCTAGTTTACAGTTTATTTTATCATTTAAGTTAAAATTTTTGAATTTCTAAAACTAATACCATGTTGTCATTGTAATTGTTGTTACACTTGTAAGTTTGCTTAAAAATACTTGCACAATACTATTTACAGTATACCGGTATGCTAAAAAATATTTTTTAAAGTATTCTGAAAGATGTGTTTACAAAGTCATAAAACAAGGTCTTGAGAACTTCAATATTTTTATATAAAATTAAGGTGCAGCTCAAAAACAGTTTACAAAACAGCAGCAATTAAAATGAATCCCTTTCCAGTTTTAAAAATTGAAAAGGAAAAGGTGCACATTTGCATTTCAAAGTGTAAACATGAAGTCCAGAACACAATGTAAAAATGTGTGCATTTGCTTAAACAAAGCAAAAATAGTGTCTCCAACTGGAAACTGAAGTCTTTCCTTTTCAGAAGGCATCTTCACATCTTTGGGGGGGATAAGAAAAAAAAAAAGTTCACCGGTAGTTGTTTATGTTGCTTTTTTTCTTCTTCTTATGACTCTTCGCACATCTTGCATGGTGGTGTCAGGGAACTTTGGCTTGGTGTAGACTGAAAAAAAAAAAACACACCAAAAAAACAGAAATTACTCCAATGTTATGTTATTCTATCATCAGTGTAATTACTCTCACATCAAACATATCCTTAAAATATGTCTCTAGGTTTCACGAGTGATAAACAATAACTTATTATTAAAGGGAACCACAATTACTTTTAAACATTTGACTTTATTTGATAAACTTTTATTTTAACTGTAAAAATACTGTAGGGTGGTTTAGTTTTGTACATTTTTAAAATATATTTTCATGTGTTAAAATATACACATGTTAAAATATACTTTAAAAATTTACAAAACTAAACACCCTACAGTATTTTTACAGTCATTGTTTTACAGTTAAAACAATGACTAATTAAAGTCTAATGTTAAAAGTAATTGTGGTTACCTTTAAAAAAAAAGATATTTTTGATTTAACAACTACAAATAATACCCGTAACCTGCATTTAACTTTGATTGTAAACTGTTTTTTTATTATAGAGCACATAACCAAATCCAATCTAATCCATATGGTATCAGTGAATGGCATTTTTAGGTGATTGTATCAGAATCTGCATCATAAACCGTGAGGAGCATGGAACATTCCAGTAATTTGTTCATAAAACGAGAAAAAACATTAGGAATGTATTTTAGAATGAGTTTTGTCCTAAATTATATACTCACCAAGTATCAAGCTTTGTGTTGTCCAAAGGCTTTGACTCCACATCTTTATGAGCCCCCGATTGCCTCCCAGTCAAACTTCAATTGGCCAATAACTCTCTCCCGTAGACGAGCACTGCAAGATCTCCAACCAGCAAGGCTGAGCTGGTCCGTAGAGACTTCACCTTTCGCCTTGGACTTCTACATCCGGCACAACAGGCACCTGCAAAACACATGGATCTTGTTAACCAAATAATGATTAAACATTCATTTACAGTACAGTATTTGGAAATCTATAGTATATATTCATCTTTGCAATGAATATGTCTAAGCCTATTTTCTATAGCTTTATTGCATACCATCAAGGGGTATCATATCACTTATCTATCATTTATGTGTGCAATCAAAAGATGTAGAAATAAATTGTATTGTAATGATTTCCAAATGGATCAATAACATATAGTATCCATGCATTCAGTTAATTACCATGTCATCAGGGTCAGACAACACTTGAACAGAGATGGGTGGAGCAACAAGTGTACAGCTGGTGTTGAGTGGATGGAAGCAACGCTGAGATCCGATCGCCACATCTTTAGACTTTTTCACAACTGCTAGAAGCTCTGTAAAAGAAAAAGAAAAAACAAGGGGCAAATGAACAAAAATTGTGTGTCACTATACAGTACAGGATGTCGTGAGACCATTCAAAATTTACATTAGTCATTTGTGCAATGAAGAGCTGAGATATAAAGGAGGAACAGGAAGTAGAAGACAAGGCATTCTCCATTTCCACATCTGGTTTTAAAAATCAGTGTCTTAATTGCTTTACTCAAACTACTTAGAAATTACCTCTCAAGGCTAGGTTCTGAGTCCGATCCAGTTGTGTCAGATGGGAGGGGTTGGCTTGAAGAGCTGAGAGCAGAGAGGCACAGCTGATCTCTGACAACCTGCAGAGTCTGAATCAAAGAGAACATGTGAGTGAGCTGAAGTCAATAGTCTGCAGCTTCCAACAGGATGGAGGAGAAGAGAAGATGGACGAGAGCTCACTCTGAAGAGTTCACACAAACACCTCTCTTTTCCTCCTGTCACATCAATCAAGTGATGCAGCACATGCAGACAGCTGCACTTGTGGCAGTAACATGAAGAAAAGTGAGCGAGACATTTTCTTCTAAACAACATCACTTCATCATTCTCCTTTCTGGCAGCAGTAAAGAGAAGCAGGTGAAGTGTGAGAAAATAAATCAACATCAAGTTATAAAGTTGTATTTTCTTCTTTACTTGTTAAATGCTGACATAAGTGGAGCTCAGGAACTGTTTGGTTCCTCCTCAGCCTCTTGTTTAAGCAGCTACAAAAACAGTCATGTTGCCGAAATACGTATTTAAAGTAAATTAGTATTTCAGCCTGGCTGCGGTTATTGTTCTGCTGGCTAGTGAGCGCATGTGTGTTAACAGACATGCGACACAAACAGCGTGAGGATGCGTGGCCTTGTCTCTTTGAAAAACCATCCAGGAACTAAGCCAAAAAAAAAAAAACTCGTAGCATACTGTATATGGCTTATTTAAACGCTAGAATAACCTAACCTGCAGTGTTTTACTTGCCTCAAATTATCTGCCTCAGCAGCACACACCAGGGCTGCCAACTTTTCAAAAAGCCAAAGAGTGAGAATCTTGTTTTTGTGTGTGTGTGGGGGGGTTGCGGCAGCGCGGCAACAGGGTTTGATTGTGCTGGTGAGCTTCACCTGCCCTCATCCTGTTGGCTACATCCTACAATAGAAATTGACTGAAAATGACTCCCTACACTCTACTTTATAGATCTGTGTCAGATTGAAAGACTATTTGATGTTTGAATATGTATGGAGGACCAAAACTGACATAATTAGAAATAAAAAGTAAAAAGAAATATATTAATGGACGAATAAATAACTAAAACATATAAAAACCAATAAATAACTTAAAATGCACCAATTTAATAAAAAAGGAAACCTTTCCTGGATCAGCTCTTCTCCTATTGGTCAACAGACAGGATAAAGCAGGATCCACGTGCAGATGTCTGTGCGGCCTCAGTTTAGTTTAAGGTTTAGTTTAAAACAAAAGCACAGGTGTTTTCCTGTTTGCTTTGTTTTAAACTAAACTTTAAAACTTTAAGTTCATATATTCATTTAATGGTCTATTTATGTATTTCTGCTTTTATTTCTAATAATGTCAGTAAGTCCTCCATAAATGTTAGTATTTACCACCTTTTTGACTGTGTTTTAACTGTTACATTGTATGAAGAGCATTTTATGATGTAGGTTTAGTCAAAAATGACAAGAGAAAAGTTAGAGACATTCTTCATTTTCCAGTGGGTTTAGCAGAAAATGTACATATCAACAGCAAAACAGCAACAAAACATATAAATACAGTGCCTAAATGGTAAGAAGAGTAGAAAACAATTGAATTTTAAGTGTTTTGAACTGTGTGTTCTTCACACAAAAAGCTGGGAACAGGTGGAATTCCTCAAGTGGTCAGAGGTATCAGTAATAATTGAGAGGCTATTTCTACTGTGTTCTTGGTGTTAAAAAATAAGCTTTACCTTATCTTTCCATATTCTCCATCATCTAGCAACTTGTTCAGCTTAGCCCTGGTGGTGAAGCCAATGTTCAGCTTTCTTCCTGCCAAACAAATAGAGCTAACATAAATACTGTGTTATGCTAATGATCAGAGACATATTGGACAAGAAGTCATGTGCTGTTGGGCTACTGGGAAAGTCCATCCATCCATCCATCCATCATCTTTACCCGTTTCTTCCATTTTGGGTCACGGGGGTCGCCGGTGCCCATATCCAGCAATCACAGTGCAAGGTGCGGGGTGCACCCTGGACAGGTCGCAAGTCCATCACAGGGCCACATATAGAGACAAACGAGACAAACAACCATTCACTCTCTCACTCACACCTAGGGACAATTTAGAGTTAC
>JBBPBX010094381.1:0-13384 GCA_038048925.1 Garcialebias charrua
GACAGCTGAGCTACATGGTCATGACACAACTAGACCACAGCACTGCTCTGAGCCCTTGCACCCTACACTACAAGGCTGACTTGCACCCCAACAAGTTCTTAACAATTGGCTCATAAAAGCGAAAATAACCTCTTACCACATCCCCCATCGGTTCAGACACAGACCAAAACCATGGAAGTGTGAGAGAGCACGCACCACAAAAGATGTCCCCCCCTCCCATCCCCTTGTGTCCTGCTTCCTCTGCTCTCCAGAAGGAAGTGGGTGGCTAAGCAGTGCTCTCTGCCTGCTGCCGCCATGGTCGGCCAACTCCCTTGACAGCTGATGTTGTCGAGAGTTCCTGTGACAACCTGACAAATCTACTGACCTTTGCCACGTTGCTTCAAAACCTGTGAACCCAAGACAAGCGGAAGCCAAAACCACAGATATGAGACGTGAGGGGTTTGAACTGAAAAAGGAAGACTGGTTCAAATGACCACCGGCAGCTGCCATTGCTACATTGCTTTCTTCCAGTGAGCTCATACCTTCCCAATGCTCATGGGAGAAGATGTACGCCAGCAGGTTGTGGGTTGTCTGGGCTCCAGTCAGTGCGAGGCTAGTGATTAATGAGAAAGGGCGTTGCGCCACAAGGAGCTCAGCGGCACGCTCCATGCTGGTGATAACAACAAAAAACTCTTAACTGTGTTGTAGAGCACTTGTAAAGAGCCTGAGCCACAGTCACGGTTAGACAGTACAGCTACAAATATAGAAAGGCATGCTTTGAACTGAAATCGTAACACAAAAATAAATAATAATGTGGCACACCCCAATGCTGAAATTGGATATGCATCCCCCCCTGGGAAAGCAACCCCCAGTATTCAAGCTTCAATGAGCATCAAGTGTATAATCTGTGGACGACTTTTTGGGAAAGTAATGCAGGGATGAGAGTTGACAGTGAGAAGTGATGGGGGTCGAGGGACACCCCGTGGGGGGTGGGACACCACAATCATCAGCACGTCTAACGTCTGCCACTCAAAAAAACTTAATGATACCAGGTCTAAACAAGCCCCTGTCCTGTGAGAGCTTATGACACAGGATGTTATGATCCACAGTGTCAAAAGCTTTAGACAGATCTAAGAAAAGTGCAGCACAATAATCCTTAGCATCCAATGCTTCAACAACATCATTCAGAACCTTCAGAGAAGCAGTTGTTGTGCTGTGTTTTTTCCTGAAACCAGATTGATGAAGAGGTAAGATGTTAAATGAGTCCAGATAATTTTTGATCTGAGAGTTTATCAGTTTTTCTAGAACCTTGGCTAAGATGCAGAGTTTAGAGATCGGTCGATAATTGTTCAATGAGGTGGGGTCACCTCCCTTCAGCAAAGGAAGAACAAAGGCTGTTTTCCAAGCATCCGGAATGGTGTTTTGGCTTATGGACAGATTAAAGATGTGGGTCACAGGGACTGTGATGATATGAGCAGCCAGCCTTAAGAAATAAGGTGGAAGTTCATCTGGACCTGCAGATTAGCTGTTATCATTCCCATATATAGCGGTTAAACTGTCCAGTCTACCTCCTAGCATGTTTAAAAGAACTTTATCAGTGTTATTATGGCTGTGAGTAGGCAGCGTGTTTCGGTAAACCCAGAAGTGTTTTTTTTTTTTTTTTAGGGTTATGTAACCATTTTCCTAAACCTAACCTTAAACCTGACCTAGAGGACCAACCCTAAACCTAAACCCCTTACCCTTGTGCCTAAACCTAACCAAGACCCTGAACCTAACCCAAGACCCTTTACTCTAAACCTAACCACATAGCTAAAGATAAGCTAAAGGTACAGGAGAGGCAATCTGACCGCTACGTATGGGGATGATTATAACTGGTAATGGCCATTTAATGGTTGACAACATCCGAAGCGGGTGTCAAATCAGCTGTATTACAAAAGCCATTGCGCAGAAGTAGGATTGTGTACAAGAGAAACCGAAGTGCATTTCTTCAAAATTTTACAAATTAACTGTAGGTGTGGCACCACCTAGTGGGAATCCCTTTCCGCTACAACCTAATGTCGTTTCATTTGTTTAATCTGACTCCCTCCTTGTGTTTTGAGGTGTTTCTAATTATGTCCTGTCTTGTCTGTGTATATATAGTCGTTCTGTTAGTCTTGTCTTTGTGGCGTCGTCGTTAGGTATTTCCAGAGTATTTCCAGAGTGATTCTACTAGTGTCCAATTCCTTGGTTTATGTAAGTTTACGCTACCCTGCCAGCTTTTTTATTTATTATTAAAGTATTTGTTTTTGTAATTCTGAGTCCGAGTCTCTGCCTGCACCATTGGGTTCGTTTTCCTGCCTCAAATCCTGACATTACGACGCCACCACAACAGAGCCAAGCAGAGCAGAGTTCTCCTCAGATTACTCACCATTTTTTCCTGCGAGTCACAGATGGGTGAACCGGTGATCCTCAGCAGCGGGCTCCGTTTTGACTCCGCTCAGACCCGGGATCGTCGTGGTCAAGTGTTGCAGGTTCTGCCCTCCCCTTTCCTGGTGCTTGAAGAGGAAAAACGGAGGGTCCAGCTTCGTAACGGCCACACAAGGTTGGAGTCCAATTCATCCTACTTCCATACTTCGCTTGTTGTCTCAGGGTGGACTTCCGGAGAAGATGAGGAGGATCCATTTTATTTTCCTGTCCCCTAGCCTCACTGCTGCCATCAGAAAGGCAGAAGAGGGACCCTGAAGCGGTCCACCACACCTCCGACTCCACCAGAGGTGCCTGCTCGGTCTGGCGAGACCGAGTCATCAGTGTCCAGTTCCAACGTCCGGGTGGGGGCGGTTTCCGCTGCCTCACCTCCTAGGAGTCCGGTGGGGGCGGAACTCGATATCACCCCCCGCAGAGTACCCCTCCCACGTCTGGGTCCCACACACTCCAGCTTCAAATCAGTGAGCTCATTCAAATAAATCAGACTTTAAAGGATTTACTTACTACTGCAAAAAATAATCCAGAATTTATAAACATTATGCTTCCCCTCGCTGAAGAGTTGTTGTTATCCAGGCCCAGTCTGATCCAGCTTCCTGAATACCAACACTTTTTGAATGAAATAAGGACTTTGAATGGATCCACCAGTGAACATGTTCCTGTCTCACAACCTGCAGCCCACCCATACCTTTTAGAGTGTGCAACAGAAGTTCCAGAGCTTGCTCCACAGAGTGATCCTGCTTTAGCGTTCATCCCCACACCAGTAACAGTGTTACCTGCATCTCCAGAGGGCGCTGCTCTTTCTCGATCTACAGAGGGCACTGTCAGTCCTCGTTCTCCAGCTACGTATCACCTTGCCATAAAACTGGACTCATCTTCCGCAACTACTGTGATCCTTGCAGCTGCAGCCCCTGCAACCGCTCCCATGCCTGCTGCAGTCCCCGTGGTTTCCCCATCACCTGCAGTCTCTTTACCAACCACACCGTACAAAGATCACACCTGTTCAGACCTCAGACTCTAAACCTGCCTGATTTTTGCTATTTGTTTCTTTTTCTCTGCCCGGTCCTGGTCTCGAACCACGTCGTCGCCCATGTCAGAGAGGTAGACGACAGAGGAGTTCCAGTGACTCTGTTCCTGAGTCTGCAGCCGGTCTTGAGCCTGCGTCCCCAGCGTCTACAGGGGGCACTGTACCTCCAGTGTCTACAATGGGTGCTGTTCCTGCTACTCCTTCACAGGGTCCCCATGCCGATGATGCCTATACTCCTTCTGAGGGTCCCCGTGCCGATGACGCCTCTACTCCTTCAGAGGGTCCCGCGCCAATCACGCTTCTACTCCTTCAGAGGGTCTCCGCGCCAATGACGCCTCTACTCCTTCAGAGGGTCCCCGCGCCGATGAAGCCTCTACTCCTTCAGAGGGTCCCAGCGCCGATGATGCCTCTACTCTTTCAGACGGACCCCGCGCCAATGACCTCTCTACTTCTTCAGAGCGTCTCTGCTTCGGTGATGCTTCTACTTCTTCAGAGGGTCCTCGCACTGCTGACGCCTCGACGTATGCAGAGGGTCCTCGCACTGCTGATGCCTCGACGGCTACAGAGGGTCCTCGCGTTGCTGATGCCTCAACGTCTACGGAGGGTCCTCGCACCGCTGATGCCCCTACGTCTATGGAGGGTCTTCGTACCGCTGATTCCTCGACATCAACTGAGGGTTCCCGCACTGTTGACGTCTCTACTCCAGACTTCTCTATGCCGGATGAAGTCTCTGCGCCGGACGAAGTCTCTGCGCTGGATGAAGTCTCAGCTCTGGATGAAGTCTCAGCGCTCGACGAAGTCTTAGCGCCCGACAAAGTCTCAGCGCCCGACGAAGTCTCTGCGCCCGACGAAGTCTCTGCGCCCGATGAAGTCTTTGCGTTCGATGAAGTCTCTGCACTTGCCGACGTTTATACTTCAGACATATCTACACCCAACGTCTCTTCACCTGCTCTCTCTACGCTCGAATATGTCTCTACGCTCAACGTCTCCTTGTCTCACGTCTCCTCACCGAGAGCGACTGATGAACGGCCTCATGGTCGCCCGCCTGATGTGCTGTTGGCTGATGAACAACCTCCTGGTCGCCCGCCTGACGTGCTGTTGGCTGATGGACGACCTCCTGGTCGCCCGCCTGACATGCTGTTGGCTGATGGACGTCCTCTCGGTCGCCCGCCTGCCGTGTTGTTGGCTGATGGACGACCTTCCGGTCGCCCGCCTGACGTGCTTTTGGCTGATGGACGGTTCCCCGGTCGTCCGCCTGACCGACAGTTGTCTGCTGAAGACATCCTGGCCTCCCTTCTTGAACTTTTGAGTATTTCGTAGCCTAGTATTTGTGTTTTTGGTTTCCGTGGTCTAGTCTTCGTGTTTAGTTGTGTTTGGTTTAGTTTCTGTTTTGTCCTTGCGTGTCTTTGTTCAGGCCCACCGTCCTTGCTGTTCTTCCCTCCTCCCGCCCTTGTCTTTTGTGTGGGGGAGTTCTTTGGGATGCCAGGGGACGTCTTTGAGGGGGGGTAATGTAGGGATGGCACCATTAAGTGGGCATCCCTTGTCTGTACAACCTAATGTCATCTTATTTGTTTAATCTGACTCCCTCCTTGTGTTTCCTGGTGTTTCTAATTATGTCCTGTCTTGTCTGTGTATATATAGTCGTTCTGTTAGTCTTGTCTTTGTGGCGTTGTCGTTAGGTATTTCCAAAGTGATTCTACTAGTGTCCAATTCCTTGGTTTATGTAAGTTTACGTTGCCCTGCCAACTCTTTAATTTATTATTAAATTATTTATTTTTGTAATTCTGAGCCCGAGTCTCTGCCTGCACCATTTGGTTCGTTTTCCTGCCTCAAATCCTGACAATAACCACCTAAAATCAATTATTTGTTTGCTCAAAATTATAGCAAAGGTGCTAACTGATAAGCTTTGGCATATCAGTTGCCGGGCATGAAAATTTGCAAAAAAACTGCGACTCATAGGGCAAAAAATCCGATACTCCTAAAGTTAAAATTTCCCTGCCAAAAAACTCCCTTACTAAGGAATCTCAAGAAACTTCTGTATTTTCTTGGATTTATGCAGAAAACAGGTGCCTGGTATCTCAAACAAAACTTGGATGGAGGGTGGGGGGGGTCTTGTGATATGAAAACGGGGAAAGTGAGGTCTGTTTTGTTTTTATAGGGAAAAATTTACCTACCAGTGATTTAAGTTAAGTTAAGTTCATTCATTCATTCAACCTTTATTTAGTCAGGTAAATCTCATTGAGCCTCGAGGGCTCATTTACAAAAGCGACCTGCTACAAACTAAAGAATGATGAACAGCAATGGTAGAATTTCCTTAAACAACAAACAACAGAAAAAAAAAAAAAAACGTAGGAGAGAAATAGAAAGTGAAATGCAAAGTATCAAAACTAGCAAAACACCACAAGGTAGATGTACAAAATCAAAAACAGGAACATATCTGCAATGGTTTTTGCCAGGTTTCCAAAAGATTTTTAAAACCATTTAGGGAGGTCAGGGCCGAGAGCTTCAAATCTTTTTGTAAGATATTCCAGGAAGCAGGAGCAGAGTAGGAGAAGGCCCTTTTTCCAAGTTCAGTCCTCACTGACGGAACACTGCAGGTGATGATGTCCTGAGAGCGCACACTGTAGCTGCACTCACGTAAAGACATGTAGGAGGAGATGTATGAGGGCAGCAGACCGAGAAGTGATTTAAAGCCAGTTATGAATCTTAGAGCACCATGGTAGACAACATCCAACATCCGCAGGGTGCTTGTAGGAGCATTCATGTAGAGAATGTCACCGTAATCAATGGAGGGGAGGAAAGTCACAGATACAAGGCGTTTCCTAACATTCAGTGTTAGACATGATCTGTTTCTGAAAAAGAAACCCAGTTTAACTTTCAGTTTCTTTACTAGGTTTTCCACATGGAGTTTAAAAGAGAGCTGTGAATCAACCAGTATACCCAAATATTTATAGGAATCAACAAACTCAATTGGGACACCATTTGAGGATAAAATCAGAGGAAGATCTGCTGGGACCGACTTCCTACTTGAAAAAAACATCCCTTTTGTTTTTTCAGCATTTAGTACAAGTTTGAGACGGAACAAATCAGACTGGATGATGTCAAAAGCGGATTGCAAAAACTGGAAAGCCTTAGCAACTGTTTTAGCTTGACAGTAAACAACTGTGTCATCAGCATAGAAATGTAAGGATGCATCAGGGATGCTCTGACCTACATGAGCTATGTAAATTGTAAAGAGGGTTGGTCCTAAGACTGAGCCTTGTGGTACACCATTTTTAACCGTTAAATAACTGGAAGAAGTACCATTGTGCTGAACACATTGCTTCCGATTGGACAGATAATTAGAAAACCAACCAATGGTGTGATCAGAGAACCCAATTTCTGAGAGCTTATGACACAAGATGTTATGATCCACTGTGTCAAAAGCTTTAGACAGATCTAAGAAAAGTGCAGCACAATAATTCTTAGCATCCAATGCTTCAACAACGTCATTAAGAACCTTCAAAGAAGCAGTCGTTGTGCTGTGTTTTTTCCTGAAACCAGATTGATGGAGAGGTAAGATGTTAAATGAGTCCAAATAATTTTTGATCTGAGAGTTTATCAAATTTTCTAGAACCTTGGCTAAAATGCAGAGTTTAGAGATTGGTCGATAGTTGTTCAGTGCGGTGGGGTCACCTCCCTTCAGCAAAGGAAGAACAAAGGCTGTTTTCCAAGCATCCGGAATGGAATTTTGGCTTATGGACAGATTAAAGATGTGGGTCACAGGGACTGTGATGATATGAGCAGCCAGCCTTAAGAAATAAGATAGATAGATAGATAGATAGATTTATTTGTCCCCGTAGGGAAATTAATTTGCAACATTTGTCAGCAGGCATTGACATAAAGGACATACTTATACATACATACATGACATCATCATCCATCATTACAGCAAAGATGTTTCAGCTCAGTAATTCATGATACCTTAGTATTATTTAATGATTTAATTGCTTGTGGTATGAAAGAAAATTTTGTTCTGTTTCTTGAGAATAAAGGAAGGCCATACCTTCGCCCTGAAGGAAGCAACTCAAATGAAGATCTTAGGGGATGTGTGTCGTCTGCTATAATCTTGTTTGCCTTCCTCATAACTCTGTCCATGTATATCTTTTCCATACTTGGCAGAGTGGTCCCTAACAGTTTGCTGGCTGTAGTTACTATACTTCTCAAGGATTTCTTCTGAGCCTCTGTAGCATTGCCAAACCAACAGATGTTACAAAACGTAACATCTAAATAAGGTGTAACACTTAGAGTTTCAGAGAGATGCAGAGAGGTGGAAGTTCATCTGGACCAGCAGATTTTTTAGGATCAAGATCATTTAGCAATTTATTTACCTCACTGACTGAGAACGGAGAAAATGAGAAGGTGTGATTAACTGAGGATTGGCTTGTAGGAGGGATTTGATTTGTAGAAGTTTGGTTATTAGATGGAGTGGATGATTTTCCATTTATAACTGTGTCAAATAATGAACTAGAAGCAACAAAATGTTTGTTGAAACAGTTTAGGATCTCGTGCTTATTTGACACAGGAACAGAGTCAACAAGAAGTTGTGATGGAAGGTCAGATGATTGGGGGATGCCTGAGAGAGATTTGATGGTTTTCCAGAATTTTTTAGGATCGTTTAGATTTTTGGAGGTCTGAGATAAGAAGTAATTACGCTTTGCGGCTTTGATGGCAGTTGTGCATTTATTCCTCAGCTGCCGAAAATTCATCCAATCAGTGTCTGAGTGTGATTTTCTTGCTGCGGCCCAGAGATGATCTCTCCTATGCAGAAGGTCAGCTAGTTCAGGAGTAAACCAGGGGCTGTCACGGCCCTTTATCCTGAACTTCCGGAAAGGGGCGTGTTTATTTACAAAGTAAATGAAACTGTCATGAAAATAATTCCAAGCGGTGTTCACGTCGTTGATTAATAGAATACGTTGCCAATCAAAGTGGGATAGATCCCAGAGGAATGACTGTTCACAGAAATGTTTCAAATCCCTTTTTTGAACTATTCTGGGCTTAGCAGGTGGAAGTTTAGTAGATCTAAGAGCTGCTATTACGGAATGATCACTCAAAATGTTAGCAAATACACCTGTACCAGGAAATTTATGTACCTTTAAATATAATTACTTTGTTATCAAATGATTACCAACTTCACTCAATCGTTTTCAATATTCAACGTGAACTTTAAATGAGCAAATGCATTTCACCCCTCCAACTTGTTTCTTACGTTGAGCTCAAATTTGGAACTTCACTGATATCTTTATGTGCTTTAAGCCATGATCAAATTAATTTAAGGATGATTTTCAAACAGGTTCTGGGTGGAGTTGGATTGATTAAGTAAAAATGTTCTTGAGGGCATGCTTGACAGAATTTCTGGATATGAGGTTATTTGGATCTACCATTCTCCACTGGAACATTGTACCAATGGATATCTTGCCCGGCCCTTTTCATCGTCTCCTTAACCAGCCTCTTTCATGATCAAATCTTCTGTTCCCTGCCTCACTCACAGCCGCTCATGTCATTTTTTTGCTGGTCAGTAACTCTACCATGTTCTCTCTGCATTCACATCCTAATCAACGCTCATGTAATAAACCTGTTCCTCTCACTATGATCCACTCTCTCTCTGATTCCCTGCCAGATTATCTGAACTTTCATGGTTCCTGTTATCCAGCCATCTTGCTCTTGTACTAATTAGTTCCTGATGATCATACCTTGTTATTCAGACCTTGGCCTCACACCCTGTCTTCTGGAAACCCAATCTTCCCACTTAGTGCCTGTAACTATATCACCCTTCTGATCATGGTAACTACCCCCTTTTCTGCATCAGTGATTACGACTCACGGATCATCCTTTTGGAATTATTACTGGATCGCTGACTCCCTATTCATGGCCCTTGCCTGTATTATAGATAGTTCCCATGTGACGTCACATAAGTGGAATTTCTTGGTTTTCCGCCATTTTGGTTGGCGGTACTTCCATTCCTGACCACTAGTAGCAGTGTAGGTTACTGGTTGTGTGTGTGTGTGGGCCCTCGACCAGGCCCTCCACAACATCAAGAATATGCTCCGATCACTTTTTGTTCGGTAAACCAAAATTCTTTGTGAATAATTTTGCAAAACTGTGTGTGTTTGAACAGTTTTTTCAGTTTCTTGCTCCTCTGTTACTGTCTGTTACTGACGTTAGCTTAGCAACGCTATGCTAATGCTAACCTCCACTTTGTAACACTAACGGGAACAAAGTGTCCCA
Source organism: Garcialebias charrua (assembly GCA_038048925.1). Classification (NCBI taxonomy): domain Eukaryota; kingdom Metazoa; phylum Chordata; class Actinopteri; order Cyprinodontiformes; family Rivulidae; genus Garcialebias; species Garcialebias charrua. The sequence continues at coordinate 9,734 of JBBPBX010094381.1, forward strand.
CCTGTGTTTATGCTAGACTCTTTGTTGTTAGGAAGCTGCTTGTTAATGTTTTATTCTGAACCTTTATTTACCCTGTGACATCAGGCTGACACACACACACACACACACACACACACACACACACACACACACACACACACACACACACACACACACGTTAACGACAGATAAACTGTCTCTGAGACAGGTAATGCAAGCCAGTCATCCTGGAGGAAATTATATTTTAGGTAGCCTACACAATGTGTTACAGTGGTTTAAAAAATGTCCACCCTCTTTCAGTTCATTTCAGGCTTTAATGTTTCAGGACATAATAAAAATGATCTGGTCATTAACAGGTTCTCAAATGATTAAAATCTAAAGCTTCAACCATATCATCATGACAGATAAACTGCACTGGAAAAAATGCCCCTCTAAAAATAAGAAAAAAAAAAAAATGTAAAATAAGATTTTTTTGCTTGAAATAAGCAAAAAAATCTGCCAATGGAACAAGTGAAAATTCACTTGACAAGATTCTTAAAATAAGACATTTTGTTCAAGTCAAACAAGATATGCGGAATCTTGAAACTAGCTACAAAAATCTAGTTTTGAGCAATATTTTACTACAATTGTGAGCTTTTCTTGTCTTATAATAAGATTCTGATGCTCAAAAGTAGTACACTGGAGAAAAGTCTACTCTGAAAACAAGTTTAAAACAACTTAAAATTAGTTTTTTTTGGATTGAAATAAGCAAAAAGATCTGGTAACAAGTGAAAACAAGATATGCGGAATCTTGAAACTAGCTACAAAAATCTAGTTTTGAGCAATATTTTACTACAATTGTGAGCTTTTCTTGTCTTATAATAAGATTCTGATGCTCAAAAGTAGTACACTGGAGAAAAGTCTACTCTGAAAACAAGTTTAAAACAACTTAAAATTAGATTTTTTTTTGACTGAAATAAGCAAAAAGATCTTCCAACAAGTGAAAATTGTCTTGACACGATTTCTAAAAATAAGACATTTTATCTTTTTACAAGATAAACAATCTTAAACCTAGCTGCAAAAAATCTCATTCTTAGCAATATTTTACTACAATTGAGCGTGTGATGCTTAAAATTAGTATACATCCCTAAAACTTTTACTCATTTTTAGTTCTACAGATGTTTCAAATGTTTCTCCAACCCGTTATCAAATTTAACCAACAAACGTAATAATACATGTCTTGTCAAAACCTTCAAACATTTTCTGTAATGACAAAAAATGAAAGGTATTCTTTAACTTCAACACATTTATTTTATCACAATGGTTTCAGCAGCAATGCAACAACTACTACTCCCAATTACAACTGTAGTTAACACTTGATTATATTTTTAAAAAATAATATAAAACACCTTCAACAAAATAAAAACAATTTTTGCTATGAAAAATGGAGAGTATACTACTGGGCACCATGAAAAATGAGGGAGCCACTACAACTTCAAATGTTTAAACATAAAATGTCTTTGGGAAATGTGATGGGCACATCTCCTACCGTGAGCAGGCAGTTGGACGAACACACAATCAGAATTGGACAGGAGAGGGAGAGTTTTCCTGGGGGCTTTGAGGTCCTGTTTTTCCTGAAACACAAAGACATATTTCTGTTGGCATGATGAATCATATTTTAAGATTGTGGAATATAAGCCAGATAAATCAGAGTCAGAGAGTCTTTATTGTCATTTACACCGCATGTGGTACATGTGATGAAAACGAGATTATGTACACGAGGTCCCAGTTACATCCAACAACAAATGCAAGAGAAAAACAGTAATAACATCTAGAATTAACTAAGAAAAACATCAACTAGTAATACACTAAGCCTAATATAGTGGAAATAAACAGCAGCACGAACATGAGTTTGTATGAGCAGATGGTCACAGATGAACACAGATGAACACAGCAACAAGAAAACAGATCAGCATCAGCACAATGTGATATTTTGCAGTGTTTATTTTTTTATTTTATTTTTATTTATTCATGAGTCTAACAGCCTCAGGGTAGAAGCTGTTCCTCAGTCTAGTGGTTCTACATTTGATGCTCCTCAACCTCCGTCCTGAGGGGAGTGGGGCAAAGAGTGAGTGTGCTGGGTGAGTGAGGTCTTTCATGATGCAGGTGGCTCTTTTCCTGCATCTGGAGGTGTAAATGTCTGTGATGGTGGGGAGACTGACTCCAACAGACTTCTGTGCAGCCTTCACCACTCTCTGTAGAGCTTTCCTCTCTTCAACTGTGCAGCCTCCATGCCACACGTTGATGCTGGAGCACAGGACGCTCTCCACTGCACACCTGTAGAACGAGGTGAGAACTGGGCTGCTCAGACCAGCACGTCTCAGCCGTCTGAGGAAGTAGAGTCTCTGATGACCTTTCTTGATCAGGCTGGTGGTGTTGTTGCTCCAGCTGAGGTTATCATTCATGTGTACACCCAAGTATTTGTAGCTGGAGACCACTTCCACTGCAGACCCACCTATTTTCAGTGGGGCGTGGGTGTGTTTGTTCCTTCTGAAGTCCACAATCATCTCCTTTGTCTTCTTCACATTCATGTGAAGATTATTCTCTTTGCACCAGCTCTCCAGGTGTTCCACCTCCTGTCTGTAGCTGGACTCATCATTGTTTGTGATGCATCCCACCACCGCTGTATCATCTGCAAACTTAACAATATGACAGCCTGGAAGTGTGGCTGTACAATCATATGTGAGCAGAGTGAACAGAAGGGGGCTCAGCACACATCCTTGAGGAGAGCCAGTGCTGAGGGTTATGGTGGAGGAGGAGAAGTTGTGGATCTTCACGGACTGTGGTCTGTCTGTTAAGAAGTCTAGTACCCAGTTACAAATAGAGGGGCTTAGCCAGATAAATAAATAAAATAAAGAGAGAACCTGTAAAACTATCATGTTAAATATGACGCGGTTGAAAATTTGGGTGCACTAACTGTGCTGGTGAACCAAAAAAAAGTTTAGAAACACCAGTGCAATCAGTGCAAGAAGTTAGTGTAGAACCATGGGAAAAAATGTATCAATTAAAAAAATGATTTTGAGTAAGATATTTCCAGCAACCTGCAAAGATTTTGTTTCTTTCCACCTTGAAAACTTTAATATCCAAATACTATGTTAGGTTTATTCTTTAAAAAATAATAACACCAATTTCTCATTAACATTCAAATAATAATGCATTATTGTAATTAAAAAGATAAATTAATCTACATTTCTGGAAATGTTTGAATTATCAGAATAATCCAGGTTATCAATATTATACTTTTGATAACAATTTACCTTTGTCCACGAGAGGAAGACCTCGACCTCCAACGCCGCCTCTGAGAAAGGGACTGTCTTGGCCAGGTCTGACTGATCTGTTTAAAGCATGCAACAGCAAAATTGGTACACATCGCATCGTGAGTTAGATGAATTGTTACATCTCTAATTTTGATCATATTTAAATTAAATACCTTTGATCATTAGAAAGAGACTCAGAGGGACTCCTGCTACCATTGCATCCCAAGATTTGAGATTGAGTGCTTGAAGGGATGTCCATCGGGGTTCTTTCTGCATTTTAGAGGGTTTAAACATAAGTGTTAATATGTCAAAAATGTAAATTACTTTACACAAGGTTTCCAAGTACCCCAAGATGATAGTTGTGCAATATTTACCT
>JBBPBX010094382.1:0-13383 GCA_038048925.1 Garcialebias charrua
CTTGATCTTCTCTCGTAAATGAGCTACAGGACATGGTTTGAGCAACAGGAAGTGATGTATTACATTTCAGAATAAAATACTTTATTTATTTATTTATTTATTTCTTGTATTGCGTTTGTAGGCGTAGTCATAAATGATAGTTTGACAGCATTTTTGTACAAATAAATCCGTATAGAGCTAGGATTAGTCCGCCCGTGGTGATTTTATTTTGTAAATACGGAAGTTGTGCTCGTTCCTTTTCCTGTTGGTGCGACGTAATCTTCAAAAGTTGACTCCGGCACAGCTCCGGCGTCCGGCAGAAATAGAAAAATTTCTAATTTTGACGGACTGCCGTCCGCTCTCCGCAGCTCGCCGCCGCCGTGCGGAGCCAGTGTAAATTCTGTCATTGATTATAATGGGTGCGTATTTGCTGCGGAGGTCGGACCGGAGCGGGGCGGAGCTGCAACGCGTGTAGTGTATTTTTGGCGTAAGCGTTCCTGTTTGTGCGGGATCGAGGAGAGAGCCTGATCGGTAGGTGGAATCAGCCATGAGCCTTATTTTAATCAATTTGCTCTAAACTATTTTTACTGTGGATTGTAGATTTATTTCCACAATCACCACTGCTGCTTTACCGAGTTTTGAAATGACCTCAGAGATGCTGCTCGTCCCGCAGACACTTGGAAGCAGCGTTTGACACAAGAGATAAGCGGAGGCTTTTATGCAGCACCTGCACGTGCGCTGCTGGCTGTGTTTGGATCTTATCATTGTTTTACTGTAGTGTATTTGCATGGTACAACGTTTTTTTTTTTTTATTCATTCCAGATTAAAAAACACAAGAAAATAATCTTATCTGCCCCCCATACAGGTAGTCCCCGATTTACGAGCGAGATCCGTTACAACGAGGCGCTCGTAAACCGGAAATCTCGTAATTTGGAACGGCCGCCATTTCTCTCGTAAATCCGGAATTTCGCTCGTAAATTGGAACGGTTTTCGCTAGCGCGACTACAAACACTCTATTTTCATCCAAAAACTGCTTATGAGTGCATAAAAATGATCGGAAACGTGTGTCCATATGCTTAACTAACTAACTGTGGTGAAAAAACACATGAAAACTCAGTATTTTTTTCGTTTTTTCCAAAAATTCGCAGCTCGTAAGTCTGGAACCTCGCAGATCAGAGCGCTCGTAAATCGGGGACTTCAAACTAATTTTTCAAACGCTCTTTTATTGGATAAAAAAAGAAGAATGTGTTCCACAGGCATATTAAAGGTGGGGTATGTAACATTGTAATGTAGTCTAACTTTTCAAACAATATATTTTTAACATATTTCTTCACTCTGTCACGATCTACTGACAGACTGATGTTAGACAAAGTAATCTCTGAAAAAAACTATAGTCCCCTTGCTTCTCTATCAGCATTTATAAAAACACTGAAAACACAGAGTGACCCGGACACTGACCAGCCAATAAAAACAGAGTTGTTTGTCACGCCCCAACCCACGCCCCCGCCTGTCACAGCCTCAGCGCCGCGGCTCGTTCTCATTCAAAGGATTGCAAAGCGATGCAGGACTGTTTTTTATGTGACACAAATGTATTAAATATCCCTTCTTCATCCCAGAGCTGGACTTTTATTTAGTTTTTTTGCCAAAAGTCAAGTGATCGCTTCATCCTCCACTCACAGGAATGAGGAAATGGATTTGTCACGACTCACGAGCGAATTAAATCATGTCCAAATTGGCTGGTGATGCTCTGCTGATTACAGGGTCTTTTTGTGTTGTTGGACGAGTGATTCATGGTTTTATTATATTTTTTAAACAGTTATATTATCATATAAACACAGAACTTCGCAGCGCAGAGACAGGACATGGAGTGGGGGCGGAGCATTCCAGACATTCCAAACCTGCGCTGACAGACATGAGGAAATCACGAGCGAATTAAATCATGTCCAACGTTGCTTCGTGAACCTCTGCTGATTTCTGCTGGTTTTTGTGTTGTTGGACAAGTGCTCCATGGTTTTATAATATTTTTAAAAGGTTTTATTAACATATAATCACAGAACTTTGCAGCGCAGACAGGACATGTAGTGGGGGCGGAGCATTCCAAACCTGCACTGACAGAAAGAGGAAATCACGAGCGAATTAAATCATGTCCAACGTTGCTTCGTGAAGCTCTGATGATTTCTGCTGGGTTTTGTGTTGTTGGACAAGTGCTCTATGGTTTTATTATATTTTTAAAAGGTTTTTATAACATATAATCACAGAATATTGAAGCGCTCCGAGCAGACACACAGCAGGGGGCGGAGCAGAACTCAAGTTCAGCAGAAGCACGGACTGTCTGGCTCCCCCTCTGAGCCATATATCCACAGTATTCCTATGCCCCATGATGCTTTGCGCGAAATGTGCACACGACTTCCGGTTGACCGGAAACCCCGTTTGTTTACATGAGAGTAATACAGTTGAAGACAGTCCAAACTTTGTTGTTTTAGTTCATTAAAAATGTGGGAACACCACTCGTTTTGTTAAAAGAGGAGGGACAAATAAAAAGAAATTACAGATGTTACCTGATCGCGCAGACATAATTTAAAAATAACGCGTTTGCTCCGGCCTCTCGGCTAAGGTTTATTAGCAGCTATCTCGGCTAAAGATACCAGTCGCGTCTGAGATCTATCGTTTTAAGACAGTAAATCTTCCAAAACTCTCATTAATAAACCCTCCCCGACTAAAAAGATGTTACCTGATCGCGCAGACATAATTTAAAAATACATAAATAGCGAACGCGTTTGCTCCGGCCTCTCGGCTAAGGTTTGTTAGCAGCTATCTCGGCTAAAGATACCGGTCGCGTCTGAGATCTATCGTTTTAAGACAGTAAATCTTCCAAAACTCTCATTAATATCCCTCCCCGAATAAAAAGAAATAACAGATGTGACCTGATCGCGCTGACATAATTTAAAACTACATAAATAGCGAACGCGTTTGCTCCGGCCTCTCGGCTAAGGTTTATTAGCAGCTATCTCGGCTAAAAGTACCTGTCGCGCCTGACATATATCATTTTAAGACAGTAAATCATCCAAAACTCTCATTAATAAACCCTCCCTGAATAAAAAGAAATTACAGATGTTACCTGATCGCGCAGACACAGCCATAGAGAAGGATGCAGGAACACTCTTTCTTTGTTTTGGGTCCGTGTTGAAAACACTGTTGTTTTAGCCAAAGATTTAGCTTGGTCCGGTTGTTGGTGCAGCCGCGAACAGCACAGCAGGTACCTGAACCCCGGTAGGACATTTCAGTAAACGTTCCGTTTAAACAAAAGCTGTGTTTGCTCCGATAAAATGAATGAAAATAACTTTCAAAAACACCCGCGATCCATACTCCACCTATGGAATACAGGCACTTCCGGTGTCGGACAGGAAGTACAATGCACATTCGCTTCTACAGTGACACCCCCAAGAATACTGTGGATAGCTCTGAGGGGGAGGTAGCAGAATGCTTTTCTGCACTGAAAATATTTCTAAGTCCCAGAGTGTTCAAGAAATCGCATACCCCAGCTTTAACTGATAATACAAGAATTGTGTTTAAAACCTTGCCATTAGGCATAAGGATCAGCTCTGTGTGTCTGTAACATAATATCCCATGATCCACTTGTCGGATCTAAATGAAACGTTTAGAAAGCAATTATTGAATGTCCGTCTACAATTATTTAAGCTCTGGGTTCAGCCCAATTCAGTATGGTTGCCACAGTTAATCAACCTTAGTCAACACAAAAATGACAATAACTCAGTCAATTTCACAGATATTGAGCACAATTTTGTTGTTAGTAGCTGAGAGTCATTCACAACACATACTCTGAGGACTGTCAGGTCATGCAGGATCACGACCAAAACAGCCACGGTTTCTTCTCAACAGACGATGATTTAGTAAACTCTGGCACGAAAGGCAACAAGCGATATGCTTTTCCTCCCAGAAAGACTTTTAAAGGTGCTATGTGTAACTTTCTGTAGAGTGCAGAACTTAGAAATATTTTCAACAGGCAAAGCATTCTGATCCCCCTCAGAGCCATATATGGCTCTGCCCCCCTTGCTCTGCTGAAATTCAAATTCAAGCTCTGTTTTTATTGGCTGGTTCAAATTCAAACTCTGTTTTTATTGGCTGATTAGAAACTCTGTTTTTATTGGCTGATTCAAATTCAAACTCTGTTTTTATTGGCTGGTTAACGGCGGGTCACTCTGTGTTTTTAGTGTTTTTATAAATGCTGATAGAGAAGCAAGGGGACTATAGTTTTTTTCAGAGATTACTTTGTCTAACATCAGTCTGTCAGTAGATAGTGACAGACTGAAGAAATATGTTAAAAAAATATTGTTAGAAAAGTTACAGACTGCACTACAAAGTTACATAGTGCAGCTTTAACTCCTTTTTTTAATCCAATAAAAGACAAACGTAAAATTAGTTGTTTGAATCGAGTGTTTGAAAAAAAATTTAGTTTGAGAAGGGGCAGATAAGATTATTTTCTTGTGTTTTTTTAATCTGAAATGAATAAAAAATAAAAACGTTGTACCATGCAAGAATCGAACCTATAAGCTTTGGGATGGAAAGCGAGCGCTGTATCCATTGACCTATCCAGGCACATGATTTTAGCTTTGTCAACTTCTCATTTAAAAGTGGGCGGTTCGTTCGAACCCCCCGAACCCCCCTTGCCTACGCCATTGCCATTGTTTAATAAATTACAAATAAAAATTAATTAAAAGTCAATTGCACCCCTAAAGTCACTGTGATAAATTGTCACATTAATTTCATTATCTTAGCCACAGGAGTGAGTTTAAAAACAGATGATGTCTATATAAACTAGTTGAATGAGGTGTCTCTAAAATATCCTGATGTATGATCAATAATTTCAACAATTTTTAAATCTGTCCACAGGACCTGACTTTATTTTGTTAGATGTCTCTTAGTTATTGAATCAAGTGTTTACATGTATGAAAAAAAATAAAGTAATTGACAATTTGGTCCAAAAAATCATCAGACAGCACTGCCTGCACCCTTTCGGGACCTTCGCACACCACTCACCTCATGACAATGAGCAGGTGCAAGGGCAGGCCAGATTAGACTATGCTTCTGTACCATTTGTTCACGCTTCACGGGCTGTCATACCGCCACAGCGCCGGATTGAGGATCTTCCTCGAAATGGGTTAACAATGGACGGACGCACAGTCTACTCTGTCTCCAAGCAGCTCACCTACCTTCAGTTGCTTGGAGACGGCCACGCAGGATGCCATCTGATAATAAGGTAATGACGCTCATCGTCTTTTATGTGGATCTGACCCACTACGGTTTTCACTCACGGTTGCTATGTGGAAAAATTCTGGCTTCAAATTCAATATAGCCTGAAATTATTATAAAAAACAGAAAGACTGAATAGTTTTGCACAGCTTAAATTCTTGTTTTTTTTTTTTTTTTTAGCTGTTTTAGCAATTGAAGAACGTGATGCATGATGGGAAATCATCCGGCTGCATGACGTCATCATCTGCTCTTCGGCTTTCATGTTTCCACGTAGGGACAACGTAGGGACAATATATATATACTGTATATATATATATATATATATATATATATATATATATATGAAGTAGCTTAATGTATATTGTATTAGAGTTAGAAAAATTAGAAAGAGTTACTCATTTTTTTCTGTTACTTGAAGATTATTATTGTTTGAACTAAATGTTTGAAAAAAGAGGCAGATATAATAAGATTTTTTCTTCTTTCTGCTACCTTTCATTTTATATTTTGTATTCTTATCGTTTATGGGATTGTTTTGTATTGTGTTTTAAAATGAATAAATTTTATTTAAAAAAATGTTTTTAGTGTATTTGACACTGTTATGCAATCATAAAAGAGACAGACTCGAGATGTGTCTGCAGATAGTGTGTCTGTTCTTGCCATTGCTGTAATTGCACGGTCTGTCCACTATTCGTCACTGTGGTTGAACAGTCAAAAATTATTATTAAATTGTGTGTGTGTGTTTGTTTCTTTTTTGTTTGTTTTTTTGGTCACCAAAACAAATAAACACATTTTTAAACTGTTGTCAGGAATACATTTTGCCAGAAGCTTCATTTTTTCCTCCATGGTAATTATATTGAAATATTTGGCACAAACTTGACGTTGAGGCTGCTAATAAATCACCTATAATTCATTTTGGATAGTTTATATTAGTGAGGTTTACAGTCTGGAAGTTACATTGGCTGTGCAAAAGTCTAAAGTTTAATTATCAGCTGAAGTATAATGTATGTCTCAAAAATATCATAAAACAAAGTAAAAATCTGGCTCCTTGGAAACAAATCACTAAAACAAATGAGGAGTGAACAACAAAAAAGTTAAATCATGTCATCTGGACCAGTTTCTTCCAAAACATTTTTTATCATCATACACAATAATCAAATGTTTTAGGCCAGATGACCAACTTGCTACTCACAGAAACAGCCTGAGGACAGCCAAGACCAAAGTGGCTCAGAAAAAGATTTGTAAGCTCAACAGTCCATTTAGAAACAACAAAAAGGTTTGTGTCATCTACACAGTAAGAACCATTTCGTCTCCCATCTGGAAGACCGTCAGTTTGTGCCAACCAGATCCGTCCCACAGTAACCTTCACTGCTAAACTTCCTGTTGGGATATCAGAAGTATAGGCTTTTAACACATGCAAACAGAGCACACCCATCCTACACAAATGAGAGGTGGTTTAATACGAGGTTCCATTTGTTTCAAAAATGAGCAGAAGTCATTTGTGTCGTTGGTACATGTAGTTGGTCTATGTTGCATGTAGATGTTGCATAAGCACAAGTCATATGTGTTGTTGGTACATGTAGTTGGTCTATGTTGCATGTAGATGTTGCATAAGCACAAGTCATATGTGTTGTTGGTACATGTAGTTGGTCTTTGCTGCTTGTAGATGTTGCATATGTCTATGTTGCATATGTCTATGTTGCATATGTCTATGTTGCATATGCGTTCGCTGCATATGTGTTCTGTGCTCATTGCATATGTGCTCATTGCATATGTGTTTGTTTCATATGCGTTGCGTTCGCTGCATATGTAGTTCATGTGGAAAAAATCCAAGATGGCGGAGTGAACAGTCGTAGCTGTTGTGTGAGCAGACACTAGGAACCAATGTGTTGGTACTGGGGCACCAGGGGACACATTAGGTGATGCACCGTTGGTTGTGAGTGACGCTCGTGAGTTGTACATGTGTTCGTGTTGAAGACTTAATAAAGCCTGACTGAGTATCTCCAAGTGCTGCCCGTCTGGATGGTGTCCACACTGAGGAGCAGACATAACATTACATGGTGTCAGAAGTGAAGAAGCCCGTCTCCGCAACGTCGACGTCGGTGAGAAAGCAGCAGTTTTAACACGGCGCGTCCCGTGAGTGAACGAGGAGCTAAGCTAACGCCGAGTGAACGAGTGAGCTAGGCTAACGCCTCGTGGACGACACTGCTAAGCTAACGCCGCGGACACGACGAACAGAGGATGGATTCCCTGTTCTCGATCAACCCACCTGAAAACTTGGATTTCAGTGATTATTCGTCATGGCCCAACTGGATTCGCCGCTTCGAAAGGTTTCGGATAGCAGCCGGATTGGACGGTAAAGACGAAAGCTATCAAGTGAACTCATTAGTTTACACGATGGGCGATAAAGCGGATGACATTTTAGGAACACTGGGATTGAGTCAGGATGAGCTTAAGAAATACAAGAGTGTAAAAGAAGCTTTTGACAGACACTTTATTGGCAAATACAACGTCATATATGAGCGGGCACGTTTTAACAAAAGAAACCAAGACGCTGGTGAATCAGCTGAATCCTTCATAGGCGCAGTCTATAAGTTAGCAGAAAACTGCCAGTATGGACCACTGCAAGATGAGATGATAAGAGACAGGTTGGTGGCGGGCATACAGCACCAGGGCCTGTCGGAGAAACTGCAGATGGACAGTGAACTAACGTTAGAAAAGGCGGTGCAACAAATAAGACGACATGAAGAGATTAAGAAACAACAACCGATCGTGAGAGAGACGACGGGAGCAACACAGCATGCTAATGTGGACTTATTAAATTTCAAGAAAAGAACTTTCAGCGACAACCGAGCACATAAACCACACGAAACAGACAGACAGAGTGAAATCCAAAAAGGATACAAGTACTGTGGACGCTGTGGTAAATCACCTGCACATAACAAAGTGAACTGTGCAGCACGAGACGCAGAGTGCAGGAAATGCAGAAAGAAGGGACATTTTGCAGCTGTGTGCAGATCAGCCAGAGTGGGAGCAGTCCAGATGGATGAGGACGTCGCACGGGAGGACGACAAACTGTTTTTGGGAGCAGTATCAGCAGGAGAACGCCCCAACAACTGGAAAAAAACGCTGGAAATCAACGGCAAAAACATCACATTCAAGCTGGACACGGGAGCAGATGTGACTGTGATACCAACAGCCACCTACTCGAAAGACACACATGGCCCACTTACCAAAGCAGACAAGCCCTTGTGTGGTCCAGGTGGTGAAGCCCTGCAAGTGAAAGGTCAGTTCAACGCTCTCATGAAATACGAAGACAAAACGGCAACACAGCCAGTGTATGTCATGCAGAGACTGTCTACTCCATTACTGGGCTTCCCAGCTGTTTCAGCTTTGGGGTTGCTGCGCCCCATAGACAGCGTTAAAGTGCTGGAGGCTGACATGAAAAACATAAAAGATGAAACGCCAGAGTATGTTGATAGCGAGGACGTCGTCATCATCGAAGCATCCGGGCCGGAGTCACAGCCTGAGGAGTCCTGCAGAGAGACCAGGAACCAGAAGGTTAAAGATGTGGAGGAGAGTCCGATAGAAACAGCACAGAAGAGCAACATGGAGCTGAAGTCTGAAGCTTCTCCAGCAGAGGGCGCCAAGGAACAATCCTCTCTGATTCCGACCAAAACGAAGAGACGTCGGAAGAGGAAGCTCAGCCTGAAACAGAGACCGGAGCTTCAGATGAAAAGAGTGATGACAATGTTGGAGACTAGAAGCTTCAACTCACCTGCAGGAAGAGAAAAACTGAAGCAAAAAGGTACCAAGAAGGAACCCAAACACGACCCGGTACCAGAAGACCAAACACCACAGATGGTAAAAACTGAGCCGGAAGGAAGTTCAGAAGAAAACCATCCTCCAAAGAAACGGAAGAAGAAGAAAAAAGAGAAGAAGAAAGAGAAGAAGAAGAGAAAGAAGAAGAGAAAAGAAAAGACTGAAGGTTCAGGTCCAGTTCCTGAATCCTGCAGAGACTAGACTTGTAAATAGCATTCATAGAGAAGTGAGCTGTGGCCCACAGGGCAGAATAATCCCTGCACAGCTCTGGGGACGCAGGTAGTCGACCCTGACCCCTAGATAGGTCAAAGTTATAGTTGTTTGTAGTATTAATGATAAAGTACTAGTATAATCTGTTCACTTGGTAAAAGCATTTAAAAGGGTGTGGGTATGTCTGTTCAGCATGTTCATAATCAATGAGGACAATTTAAGTTTAAAGGCATAGTATGGATGCTAAGCTAAAAAGGGGAGATGTTGTGTGAGCAGACACTAGGAACCAATGTGTTGGTACTGGGGCACCAGGGGACACATTAGGTGATGCACCGTTGGTTGTGAGTGACGCTCATGAGTTGTACATGTGTTCGTGTTGAAGACTTAATAAAGCCTGACTGAGTATCTCCAAGTGCTGCCCGTCTGGATGGTGTCCACACTGAGGAGCAGACATAACATTACAGTAGCTGGCAGGCTCCGGTGTAAATACTTTTTATATTGTCCTTGAATGCAATTTCGTGTGCTTTACGCCACTCTCAATAGCTTTTTTGAAAGCTTCTAGTAAGTCTGAGTGATTTCTGAAGCGAAACAGAACCTTTGGGCGTTTTTTCTTGACCGAGCTAACAACACGTGGACGAAAATTAGCCATGATGGACGACCACGACTACGGCATGGCCGCTCTTCCCAGTGCGAGTGGAGACGGAGGCTGCAAAAATGCAGATGTTGAAGCTGGCGAACAGATGTCAAAAACGGAGAAGATCAACTTGGACCACTCTCCACTGAAAGCTCCCGTCTCTAAAAAGCAGAAGAAAGGCAACGACAAGCGTGAGTGCAACCTTCAGACTATTCTAGAAGCTGTAAATTCACTGACATCCACGGTGAGCTCAATTTCATCCACAATGAGCTCACTGGAATCCACAGTAAGCTCACTGATGATAAAAATGGATGCACAAACTCAACTTCTGCAGAAGTTTGAGAAAAAAATTGAAGAAAATGCTGCCTCTATTAAGGTGAACAAGGAGAAAATAGAGGGGCTGCAGAAAAAAGTCAGTGAGCTTGAAGAGGAGAATAAACAGCTGAAGGAGTCTGTGATGGAACAAGCTCGATATAAAAGGAGATGGAATCTGAGGCTGAACGGCCTTGCTGAAAAAGAGGGGGAGAACACCAGAGAGGAGGTCATTGGCATTTTGACCAGAGTGGTGCCCATCTCAGTGGATCAGCTTCGTGCGACAGTCGACACAGTGCATCGCCTGGGAAGGAAAAGTGACCCCGCCACTTCAAACAACGCTCCACGGTCAATAATGATCCAGTTCGTGGCAAGAACGGTTCGAGACGAGGTTTGGAAGAGATCTAAAAATGCCAAGGTTTGTCAAGAGAAGCATGTTCATTTTAAAGAAGATTTCTCCAAAGAAGACAGGGAAGCTCGGAAGAAGTTATGGCCGCTGGTACGAGATGCCAGACAGAGAGGGCAGAGAGCTTTCCTGAAGGAAGGATATGCTCTGATCGACAACCGGAGAGTCGACCCTTCATAAGCACTGACTGAAGTTTTTTTTTTTTTCACTTTGTATCTTATTCAGAGTAGTATTACTGATAAGTGATCTCAATATTAGAATAGATAATGTTTTTGATACACCAGATTTGTCCTAAATGCACCTTGTTCTGATAGTTGAAAGGACAAAATTTCTCATTCCTGCACATCTTGTATTTTTTGTTCTACCTCAAAACCTTTTAGGTACCGGTATATTATCTTTTATTTCTTTAAACGCTAGGGGGCTTAAAAACAATGTGAAACGAAAAGCTGTTTTTCTTTTTTGTAAGGAGCAAAAAGTCAATTGTGTTTTTTTACAAGAAACTCATTCTGGTAAGGATGATGTGAACTTTTGGAAGTTACAGTGGGGTGACTCTATTTTTGTTAGTCATGGGACGTCACACTCAGCAGGTGTTATGATTTTGTTTAACAGATTTCCAGGGAAAATTTTAAAGCATGTTAGTGACACTAGTGGGCACTGGCTGATGGTGATAACAGAAATTAATGATGAAAATTTTATTTTGGTGTGTGTTTATGGTTACAACGAAAGAGGCAAAAACAAAACTTTGATAAATGATTTATGCAAACATATTACAGACAATATGCATACTTATTCAACAGACAAAGTTATAGTTGGCGGTGATTTGAATTTGGCGCCTGACTTATGGTTGGACAGAAATCCACCCCGGGTCCTCTGTCATAAATACGATGATCTGATCAATCAATTAATGAACAGTGCAAACTTGATTGATTACTGGAGGGTGAAAAACCCTGGGACTCGTCAGTTCTCCTGGTTTAATGCCTCTGGGAATGGTTTAAGTTCTAGAATAGATTACTGGCTCATTTCTACTTCTTTGATAAATTATATTAATAAGTGTGAGATATCTGCTGCACCTTTAACTGATCACTGTGTAATTTCTCTATCTCTTGTGTTTTCAAGGTCAGATCCTGGCTTAACCCGTGTTTGGAAATTCAATAATTCTCTTTTGCAGAATTCTGGTTTTGGTGAAGAGGTCAGACAATTGGTGGTGGAGGTCAATGCCTTGGAAATGTCAGCTGTGAGTAAATGGGAATGGTTTAAATTTAAAATAAGGGAGCTGGCTATTGATACAAGTAAAAAACTATCTAAACTGAAACAACAACAACAACTTAATATCATTACAAATGTGTTGTTGGGTGTTTAACAGTAGTGTATTTGAATATGTTGACTGTCCCTTTAAGAGATACAGCTCAAGCTATGTGTCATGTGACTTCAACCAGGAAGTTGGGTTGAGAGTCAGAATTCAAGGGTTATCCATGTGTTCAGTCAAGCCAGTGCCATCTGCATTCATCTTCGCTCTAAATGTAGCATCGTGGGTATGTTATGTTTAATATATATTGCAGATCATTATTTTCACAGAATTACTGGTTTGTTAAGTTTTGTTTCAAGTATTTTGAATGTTTATTGCAAGGTCACAATACTACCGTTAATTTGTTATCAGACCAAGCTACTGCAATAAATAAGTCAGTTCATACTCGTATATTGTCAGCTTTAAGTCAAGATTGTGTAAAACGGTAAAAGTTAAGAACAAGAAGCTAATTCATGTGGAACATTTCATTTATTTGCATGTTAAAAAGGCTGAATAAGTGAAATATATTTTTTGTGTGTTTTAGTTTCACACTTCCTTGATGTCAATAAACCTGTGGACAAGAAAACAACTTTCCTCAGAGTCGTGGTATTAGGGAAGAGTTTAACTGACTGTCTAGTTGCATTTGCCTCATGTGACGAGGGCAGTACAGTGAAACCACGGCTTCTCAACGAGCTAGACATCGCAGTGCAAGCTGGAAGATCTGAATACATATCGTCACAGCCTGAACAATCATTAGAACATTCACCTCTCTAAAATCATTATAAGAAAACAAGTAATGATGACAGAGGAAGCAGCAACATGGGAGACACGATCTCAAGCCTCATGTTCTTCAGTTCGATCAAGAACATCGATTACAGAGTCAGCTGCTGCTAAAGCAAGAGCAAAAGCTGAAGCAGCAAAAGCACGCCTCGCTTTTGCTGAAGAGGAGGCTAATTTAAAACTTCAAAAGGCCAAATTGGAAGCATCAATGGAAATTCTCAGCATCAAAAAGGAAACGGCTGCAGCTGTTGCTGAAGCTGAAGCACTTGAAACAGCTGCAGATTTGAGAAAAACTCCATCCATTAATCAGCTTAACAGGGAAATACCTCCCTTAGAAGCCATTAAACGAACTAAAGACTATGTTTTCAACCAAGGTCAACAGTTGGATGTAGAACATCAACAAGTCTCTCTTCCTTATAAGTCACAGCTGGATACTGATGCTTCATCCATGCACCTTAAGCCAGATGCTAAGCCGTTCATCCCAAATCAATATAATTCTGCATCTCAGTCCTTTTGCCAGACTCCTCAGCAGCCTCATGTTCACCAGCAGCTCACTCATGAGAAAAATACAGTCCGGTTTGAGCACGACCATTTTACTCCAATGCAACCCTCCATGCCACAAGTGGACAGTAGCGGTCATCCCCCTCATTCATCATACTCAAATCCTAAATTCATTGATTCAAATAT